>VBSM01003200.1:2731123-2858892 GCA_008086735.1 Cheirogaleus medius | reverse complement strand
CTCCAACGGTCTGAGGGACAGTGAACTGGCCCCCTATTTAAAAAGTTTGAGGACACCTGCTAGACCATGATCACTTTGTGATGTGACTTATGACTACACCTTTGGGTGGGTCATGATGCATGGAAAGTAGGTACAGAGCATGGAGAAGCACACTTGGTAGGCATCCTATAGCAGGATGACTAGCAGAAACCAAACAAAGGTGTAAGATCTAGCAAACAAAAATGCAGGAAGCCCAGTTAAATTTGAATTTCATATGAACCACAAATAATATTTTTTAGACAAACTTACACTAAAAAATTATCCACTATTCATCTGAAATTCAGATTTAACTGGTGTCCTAAATTTTATCTGGCAACCCTACAGAAGAGTCTGTAAAACACATAAATATAACCCACTAAAAACAAATTAATCTATTACCAACTAAACTTCCTCAGAGCAAGATCCTCGAATGGTCTACAGCTCCTCCAACACTACCTTACTGGAGGAGAAGGAAGGAGAGGAAATTGAAGAGGGCAGGGGCAATAGTTTTAATAATCGTTAAAATATTTTACTTTTGCAACTTTATGACCACATAGCAAATGAATGGATATTGCCAGGGCCACTACTAGTACCAGACACCCATGTAAGTGAAGAACCCTAAAGCTTAGCTTGGTGAGCCTTGAAATTAGTCTGCCTAGTTCACTGGATCTATAACAGACAGCACATTATCGGCCGGTGTCAAAGTGCTGTGACCACGAACCAAAACTTCATAGAAAGTTCCACCAACTCTGCCTCTGAATTCTAAATTCTTTACTCTCTGAGCATTCATACACTCAAATCATACTACATTATCTCATGACTATTTCTTTGTAGTTAAAAGTGTAGTTATTTTCTGTTTTCCCATGTTTGTGTTTCCACATATATATTAATGTATATACTGTATTTTTTCACAACTAGATTTTAAATTCCTCCAAGGAATGGTGGAGGCTTTTACCCCTTCTTATATTCTTCCTAGGGTTACCCAAATAGAATCTGAGTGAAAGGAAGGGGAAAAAATTACTTAGTATAGTAATGTACTGGTGTTGTTATTGTATAATTAGGAAGTAGTATAATTTATATAAGGGGAGATGGCTTTTTCTTTAGGAAACTTCCTGGATGTCTCTTTAGGTTTTTAAGATGAGCCCATCAGCATATGATGCTAGGGAAGAAAACAATACAAAAACAAAGCTAAATGATTCTGTATAATCTAGGAGAAGAATATTTCTACAAGCACCCCAGGATAAAAAAGGGGGTAAAGAGGTAAGGGTGAAGGAAGCAGGACATGCACATAAGGTCTGAGTGAGAATGGGGTGCCCAAGTTTCACAAAGAAGCCAGGGTTCTATGGAAGGATATGCTCAGTCCTGTGTTTTCTAAGATGGGGAATGATAGATACACTTCTAAGTATGGCAATGGCTAACATTGGGTTTTAAGGATTTTTTTTTTTCACTCCAGGAATTTCTAATAACTCTTTCCAAAATTTTCAGTCAACATCTAGTACACACAGAAAATTTGATCTAATGGCACTTTGAAGAATTAAAGAGGATGGGTAATCTATTATAGGGCAAGATTAACCAGTAGAATAGGAACATCTGGATTTAATTGCAAAATAGCTACCTTCTTTAAAGTAGGCTAGTTTGGAATGGCAAGTTGATCCTAACACCCATAGAAATTCATGGTAAAATTGAGACTAGATAGTTTATAAATGTGGATCTGGAGTCAAAGTTTTTAATTATTATTTTTCATAAAAAAGAAAATGGAAGCAAGAGGACATAAAGATACTATCAAATTGGGCAACATTTAGCTATCTTTGCTTGTTGACTTAGCAGTTGCCCATTCTTTTTCCCACCTGCTTTACCTTCTACCACACTTATTTATTTTTGTCCCCTATCCCTTATTCATCTATTCCTTGGGTAAGGCAGGAAGAAAAGGTATTTGCTAGCTCATACTACTTCAAGCAATGTCTACCACACTACATTTTATTCCTGACCCTGTGGAGTATCTCTTTTGTTTCCTCACTACCCTTTATTTATAGAACTTCTAGCTACATGCCCAACACAGGTAAAATGTCAGGCTATGTAAACCATATTTCCCTGCAGCCCTTTGGCCATAACATTATAAGGAATGCACCTTTAATTTATCATGTCTTCCTTGAGTGCCCACAGCTGTTTCACTTAGCAGAGCCCCACATCCTTCTGTAGAGAGCTTGGAGCAATGTGACAAGAATAAAATGAAGGGGTTGCATGGGGTGATCTCTCAGATCCCTTCCAGCCTTTGAATTCTGTGTTGCTGTGACTCCATCCTCCACAGATAAATGTTCAGCTGAGTGCAGAGGAAACAGCCATGCCTTACTAGTTGCCTGTATCAAGGGCAAGACCACTTGGCAGATTGCATAATTCCTGGCTAAATATTTGTCAACCTAAGCTGAAATATATGTTATGCTATAATATTCTAAAACTGAATTTAAATGTCTAGAAAAGTCTTCTGTGCTATTTAGTATCTATCCATATACTTTCTCAAGGAGTTTTGATTACAGAGGTAAGGGCTGAGGTAAAAGGGATGTGTGCAGGGGTTTCTTAAAAGCACTATTTGATACCTTGTGAAAAAGAACTTGAAAAAAAAATATACTTCTAAGAGTAATTTTATATTTATTGCACTTAATTTAACAAATTATTGCAGGAAACACATAGACAGCATTTTCCCAGTAAAATTATTATACTTAAATGAACTTTTGACAATGTATTAATTACAAGGACATGACCGCATTTATTCTGCTGATCCAGTAATTACACACATTAAAGAAATATTTATCCACAAACCATGCAGTGTACTTCAAAACAGTATTTATTGCCAAATTACATTTCCTGGATGTCTGCGCCTTATTTCCAGTTACTAGTAACTTTTTAATTTTAAGAGGAAGAGAGAAGTGATGAGAAATTTGAAAAATACTGTATAAATAAATGCTTACTGATGCAAAAAAAAATTGAAATGTAGATCTTTCAAATCACAGAAAGCTTTTACTTGGAAAAATAATCTCAGACAACTAAATTCATGTGTTTCAGATGGTAAGAAGATAACAGTAATCACAATATTTCAAGTTCCTTCTTTCTTACCTGCCTATCTTTATTCAGAATAAAAGCATCACCTAAATTTTAAACCAAAATATGACTTCACACTAGATAACAAAAGGAAGAAAATTAATATAAATTGCAGCTGTCTGAAAGATTCATTACAAAGTTTATTTCAGAAAGCTTGAAAACTTTTATGAAATAGTAGCAATTGTTTACAATACAATTGCAATAGTTCTACATCTGCAGCAAATCATAGATACAAACATTTTCATCTTCACTTTGGATATTGTAAAGCACAATTAAAGAAGGGAGGGAAGGAAGCCTTTCTTAAATATCCACAGCCGGTGAGAGGCATGGCAAATTTTGAATTGAAGAATTAGCCCATTGAACTCAGTGGCATATTTTATTAAGCTTACCAAATAAAGAAAACATAATTCTATGTTATGGCACTTGCAGCTCTGATATTAAATTCACTGCTCTATATCTTTGGAACATCACAAACAAGTAATTAGGAGATATTTTAAGACCTTGGATAATAGGAAGGAAAAGCAAAATTTACCATGATTTTACATTTTCCGTGAAAGGAAAACTGACAACGTTTTATAGTTCTTTTTTCCAGATGAAAAAAGAGGAAATGTTATTAAAAGCTTAGCATTTAGTGCAAAAATAATAATAAAAAACCTAGAAAGAATAATGGGAAAATCTATTTTTTGTTGAATGCCTTCTATGAGCTAGCATTTTATATATATTAGGTCATATAATCCTCATAACTTTTTTTAACATGGAGTTAATTGTAAAATATACTTCAAATAAGGTTGAAATGATTATAATATATGTCATAAGCTGGTTAAGTCTAAGGGCATCCTTAAAATATTAAAAACCTCAATATATTGGGTTTTCTTCCACATTCAATTTTTTCAGGAATTAAAACACATTATCAAATTAATGTCTATACTTAATGAGGCAGTGTATCTAGTCCTCCTAAATTACTGTAACAATTCCCCAAAGCAATTGGTACACCTTAGTACTGATGAAGTAGAGGAGAGTTCTTCAAACACCTAGAAGAGAGAGGCATGCAGGATTTTGTATAATGACAGTCATCATTAACAATCACTTACTTTACATAGTGCTTCAGATGCTATCAAATGCATTCAGATATATCGCCTTATTTATTTTCAGTGGGACTACACCAGAACTTGGCAGAACACAGATCAATAAGACGATTTTAAAACCTACAAACAGAGCAGGAAACCTCGATTTTGACTGTATTTCTGCTGTGGGAACACAGACAAATTTGGGCTCAGTGAAATCTAGAGTACTTTTTAGCTATAAATTCAATGGAGATATTTCATAAATTATAAAACACTGCTTAAACAGAAGCAAGCATGTCTTTTGAAAACTGACTCATAGATATAAGAATAATGTATGCTGTAAGCTGCATAGACAATTTCTGCTATAAAATTTAAAGTATTCCTCTTATTAAAACACAGAAGTAGGTTATTATAAAAGTATTTAATATGGTTTAAACATATTTTGGGACATAAAGTAGAGAAGGTTGTTCTTGCCTTGGGGAGAACAAAGTGGAGAACAAAAGAGAAAAGTAATAGGACTCTCATATCCAGAACTATATTTATTAAGATTAGAACACGCCCCTGCCCCCCAATCTAATTAGAATGCCCTCATTGTATTTCTGCCTGAGCTACTGAATAATCTGTTTCTACCATTGGCAATGATTGAGAAATAATATGAGTTAAAGTGTGTTAGATCAAATAGATAAATGTAGGTATGGCTAAAAAGGCAAATGAAAGATTGATATAAATGATCTTCATTTATTTTTAAATCCTTCATTTTGATAGGCTACCTTTCTGCAAAATTATGTATAGAAGAACAGCCAGGGAAAAAGCAAGAGTTTAAAAAGTGTTTTTAAACTATTTCTGATTCATGTAACTAATTGTGTATTTATTATTTCTGAGTCACAACTACTGATAGTTTTGGCTTCCAGAGCACTCTATGAAAAATTCAGTGATTAATGCTTTGCTTTGACTTCATACACCAAAGCCTTCACTATCTGTCCAAAAATCTATTTTTGTGGTTTTGTGGTTATGGCAATTAGGCTTCTACATCTGGTTATGTCCCAAGAGTCAGAGAATCTGGTCATTAGAAAGCAAGACTCCCAACATAGAATCCTACATCTATGCAATTAGATTAAAAAGATATACTTTTGTTTCAAAAAATTATGTTAATTCACAAAACTCTTAATCAAAGATTCCTCCTTTTTATCACTTATTTCCATCATCCATCACATCTGAGCTGAGTGTACTCTAAAAACAACTGGATTTTAATAGTAATTGATCATTAATTATGCTTATATGCTACATAGACACACAGAAACACATTAACATATGCTTAAAATATGATAAATTTCAACATTCATTCTTGTTAAAAAATATGCTATGAAATACCAGGTTTAATTTCGTTTTTGGTGTAAAATCCACAGTCTACCCCATACTTATTGGTGAAACTCTAAAGCCAAGAACAATTAAAAAGTTTTTTTATATTAATATAGTTTTTAGACATTGCTTTGGAAATTCTAGTCACAGAAACAAATACTATATATAAATAAAATGTAGAAATTCTAAAAAGAACAAATCAAAATGTACTGTGCATTTTTTTCAATAATTTTTCTCCACTTCAACAATAACTACTAAGGTGGTAATAAATAGCAAGAAAAAAGATACAACTAAAATAGTAAAATTTAAAAAAGAACACAATTATTTTGAGAACAATTCTAACAATGTATAGGATCGATATATTTTAAAAAGTGATGTTTTATAAAATACCAAGTATATTTTCTACTAAATAGAATCCAGATTTAATCTTAAATCTTAAATTATTAATTTAATCTAAATCTTAAATTAAATATATAGAAGTACAATTCTTCTTCTCAAGATTTACGAGTTCAGTGTCACAAAAATTAAAATCTTAATGGTACTATTTTGTGGACATTAACAAAACAATTCTAAAATATAAAAGGGAGAAAATAAAATGTGTGTGTGGGGTGTCTCAGTGTAAAGAGGTATCAACTCTAAACAGCTAAGGTAATTACAACAGTGAAATAATAAATCAAGAATCAAAAGACAGATTGTTTGCCCTTATGCCCTAAAGAATGCTCGAGAAGCAAAGTCAGTTTCTCACTTTTGAAATATTGGAAACTTTAATGAAAATGCTAAGAATTAAGTATTAACTAGATATCTAAGTACTTTCCCCCAACTCTCCCCCTTATTAAATAAATGGACTTCGTATTCTCTAACAATAGTTTTGTAAAAAAGCAAAATAATAGTAATAATATTGGCACAGACTGGAAGAGTAAGTGCTGGCATATTAAGAATGGATATGTAAACACAGTAAGATTGTAGGTAAATACTCTTTAAATTCTTTTTTCTATATACTCTTGCATTTTACAAATGTTTTCCAATGATTATGTACAGTATACATAATTTTTATTTTTTACAAAGAAGCTGCCTTGAAAAATCCCCTTTCCAAACTTACCTTACCCAACCAGGTCAGCCATGAACTGCCATTTACTATGTGTCAAATACTGTTCTAAGCAATTTTACAAAATTAACTCATTTAATTTTTAATAATTACAACTATAGATTGGAAAATTTAGGCATCACTTTCTCTAAGCTAAGTGGTAAAACAAGGATATGATCCTAAGTAATTTTTCTCTTGAGCTCAAACTTTGGAGCCAGCCCTGATCAATGACGTTGGCCTAGGGTTGCACCAGGTTTTCTGACTCTTGGTTTCTGTCACTTGCACACATAATAAAGTTGACAAAGATAACTTCATTCATTGCATTGCTTTCAGTGAATTGCAAATATTGCTGTTCAGATACACCCAGTTAAGTGGATTTACTGAGTCTCTTTTTTTTAACTAAATTACCTAAATACTCAAATAACGTCCATGTAAGATAGAATATGGAAACATTGATCTCTAAACATATTTTAAGTTTATCTATATTTTTGCTTTTTATTTTCATGTGCTATAAAGAGGCTATAGCTTTTGGTCATGATAATAAAAGTGCTCATATTTGACACTTTAAGAAGGTGAGAGCCAGATGTGTGTGGCTGCAGAAGGGTATAATGTGTGTACCTATGAGCTCTTTTAGGCTACTAACCTGCTGCTGTTAGCTAGACACTTCACAGGTGTCCAAGCCCTAATTGTTCTGCAGAAATAGAAGTTAGTTACCTTGCCTAAAAGTAAAAATATAAGTGTTTGCAGCTATCCTAAGAGCAATAGTGACTAAGAAATAAAACTGTGTGCGTGCTTTTATTTTTCAAGGAAAAAAAAGTAGCTTTGTCTTAAACCAGCAGTTAGCAAATTTTTTTGGTCTCTGAACCAAAATTCTTAAAACTTTTTAAGAATTCTAAAGAGTTTTTCTATATGGGAGGGAAATAAAACTTTCAATATTTAACTTATTAGAAATTAAAACTGAAAACTTATTCAAATGGTTTCATGTAATTATTTGTAAATAACAGTGATGAATGTGCTGCCTGTTGACATAAATAACATCTTGGTATTGTTTGAAAAATAGTTTTGATCTCTCAGACCCTGAGCAAGAATCACTATTCTCAAGTAAAATGTCAGACTATGAAGAACCTAATGAAGGAGAAATGTACTTGGAAAGTACATTTTATTTACCCTAGTTTCTAACACCTAAGTCTATAAAGAAGTAAGGAAAAATGTTTTAAATTTTGGCAAAGTTCACTTAATCTCATTAGGCTTACCTACTTGTTTTACTGATTCATGCCTTTAAGTACAACATAAAATGTTATTCTTTACTGACTTTACCTGGTCTGCCTGAAAAGCAACATTTCCAAGTCTTACCAGAATACTTTTACTGTGCTTTATATTGGTTTAAGTATATCCTTGGCTATTAAGGGAAAAGAAAAAAAATTCCTTCATTCATGAAATCTCTACAGTTCTTCACAATCGTATTACCTTCCATATTTATTTTTAAATGTTTTCTTGTCACTGTGATTAAATATATAGCCAAGTATTGTCTGCAGGCACCAGTGATCCTATAAATGCCTAAATCTCTTCTTACAAATATTTTGAGTTTACCTTTCCCAAATCAGATCTTATATATGGAAAAAAATAAAATTTATTTTATTACGGTCAGCATAACTTAGACACCTAAAACTAACTTTGAAATTTTCCCCAGAGCCCACTAGAAAATTATAAAGTATTTGTTCTTTCTTCTTATAAAATTATAAGAAAAATTCTAGAAAAATGAAATTTATTTGTTGTGCTGCTATTGTGTAAATATTGCATGGGAGGAGCTGTCATATCAGAAGAGACAAGCCATCTGCCTTATGTTAAATTTGATAAGTGAATTGTTATTAATATACATATTTCACAAATTATATGCTTCATAGGAATTACCTAGAGATTTGTTAAAGCCATTATCAGCCAAATACTCCACACCTTGAAGGAGAATTGTGCTCTACTCTGTTTTGATATTTCATTTATTTTGGTTTTTCGGGGTTCTTGAGACAGGTTCACTCTGTCGACCAGACTGCAGTGCAGTGGCCCATCTTAGCTCACTGAAGACACAAACTCCTGGGCTGAAGTGATCCTCCTGCCTCAGCCTCCCTAGTAGCTGGGACTACAGGCATGTGCCACAACACCCAGCTAATTTTCTTTTTTAAGAGATGGATTCTCGCTATGTTGCCCAGGCCAGTCTAGGATGCCAAGTCTCAAGCGATCCTCCCACCTTGGCCTCCCAAAGTGCTAGGATTATAGGTGTAAGCCACCATGCCCAGCTCCATTTGATATTTTAGATGATACTAGCAAATAAATTGTGGCCGTCAAATCTCTGTCATCTAAAACAGCAGCCTCCAAACTTTTTGGCACCAGGGACTGGTTTCATGGAAGATAATTTTTCCACAGACCTGGCGGAGGGATGGTTTAGGGATGAATCAAGCACATTGCATTTATTGTGCAGTCAAACCTCTTTGCTAATGACAATCTGCATTTGCAGCCGCTCCCCAGTGCTAGCATCACCGCCTCAGCTCCACCTCAGATCATCAGGCATTAGATTCTCATAAGGAATGCACAACCTAGATTCCTCACATGTGCAGTTTACAGTAGGGTTAGCGCTCCTATGAATCTAATGCCAGTTCTGATCTGACAGGAGGCGGAGCTTATGCGGTGATGGGAGCAATGGGGAGCGGCTATAAATACAGATGAAGTTTTATTTGCTCATCCACTGCTCACCTCCTGCCCCGTGGCCAGATTCCTAACAGGCGACAGGTCAGCACTGGTCCACTCTGCCACAGGTTAGGGACTGCAGGTCTAACACGAGATTTTGTTTTAATTTAGTGTTTGCATGGAGTCTCTGACTAAAGTTTAGGTTCGAGTTTGTTTTTTCAAATAAAGTATTAGAGATTTGTGGAAAAGTACTGTACCTAGCAATTTAAATTTCTGAAACTTCAAAAAACTATACTCTCACATACAGGTTTTTGACCTGACTTCAGTTATAAAATTTTCATACTGTTTGAGTGGACTGAGTCAGGATTTGCAGAATTCATTTTAGTCCAGAAGTAGACAGCTTCATGAAAACAGACTGCTAACCCAAGATCCAGCAGATGGAGAATCAAATTACCTAACACTGAATGAGCTGATGAGGGACATTTTATTGTGATTATTTGTCTGGAGTATGCTGGATGTTATTTTAATGTTATACTTTTCTGGATCCAAAAGGAATCCCTTTCTTTTTCTACTTAAGTCATTTTGAGCCCACAAATATACAGTCATAAACTGAAACAAATATTTTATTTCAGTATAAAATATACTGAATATTTTTTTTTATTTTCTAAAATACTTAAAAACTATATCTGATTCTCACTGACCCCCAGAATCGGGAACTTCTTACTATATCTTCTTACTTTTTATTACTTTGGCAATATTTATTTAGATTCAATAAGAATCTGTCCTCCATTTATTTACCAGCACATAATTGGGGGCATCGATTGTACAACCAAGGCCTTACCTGAGGTGTTATATTGGAGAATTATCTCATTTAATTAGGTAGGGCAAGGCACTTTTAAGGAAAAAAAGATTGGTTTACATTTGGAGCTAAAGTCAACAAAGTCCTTCTAGGGAAACTTATCTGGTACCTGGTTTACTGTATCTCAGCCTAATAGGGATTAAGGAAAGTCACTTAAAGGCAGGCCATGAGTATTCTCAAATTGTGGGGATGTTGTAAAGGGAGAAATTCAACAGTATTTATAGATAATCGCTGGTTAAATCTTGCAGAGTTTCTTTGGCTTAGGTTTCCTTACACTGGGAGATTCAGTTATCCATGCTTTAAAAAGTCTCATCTGAGATCCCTTATGAAAACTTGCAAAGAGAATTTAATTTATGGCCTTAGTAACTTTAATATATTCATCTTATTACTTCAAGAGTTAATTTTTGAGATTTTTATGATCGTGATGGAGGAGTTGGTCAGAAAAAATTGTGAAGGACTTTGAAATGGGCAGGAAAGATCACTAGGTGTCATAAGAGTACACCACTCCAGTCCATTTGACCTGTCATTGTGCCAGAGTCATTTTACAATTTAGTGACTTGTAGAAAACAAATAATAATGTAAATAATTCTTGGTGGTAGAAATGCAAATATTTTGTCCAGTGGAATACAATTGATTGTTGCTCTGTAGATATTGATCAATACCCTGTGGATATTGATCAGTTTTAAATCTACTTATAAATTTATTTCAGCATTCCTAATTGCCACTTAATCTTTCTCTCTCTCCATATGCACACATAATGCACACATACATATATATGTATACAATACACTCTTGCAATTCTTTGTATTTTATGTGTATGTATGTATATAATGTCTTCTTTGGAATCTCTTTTGAACCAATTATATCTTATTAGTTCCTTCATCGATTAATTAGTTGGAATGTATTCATTAAAATATAAGCAACTTTAGAAATCATTTCAGATGACAGTAGGAGGCAGGAGGGAATGGGGCATATTTCAGAAGATGAAATAACGTATATAAAATTCCTGTATCAGAAAGTGCAAGATCTACTCAAAAAACAGAAAGAAGGTACACAAGATGGATAGTAAAATGTTAGACTCAAGAGGGTAGGCAGGATTCTAGCATGTTGGAAATTTAAGGCCATATTGAAGAGTTTCATTTCAATTTTTACTTCAAAAAATGAAAGTCAATTAAAGTGCTTTTAAGATTGATAAAGAGAAATGGATTTTAGACACTTAGATTTGATTTCAAAAATCAAATCATCATGGAGATCATGGAGAAGAGAAGAGACTGTAGAAGCAGACTGCGGTGGCTTAAGTGAGATGTGATGGAAGCGTGAAAAGAAGTGGTGAAAGTAGAGATGGAAAGAAGTGGATTAATTTGAGAGATTCTTACTAAGGCAAAGAATTATTCACTCATTAATTTTTCCAGTTTTGATATTCATATACTCAAATTTGCTTTACCACATAATCTACTGATAAATGAGGAATATTCTATCATTTCGAGTGTAAAAGTAAATATAAAATTTACTTTTGGATATGCATTTGAGCTATTATCAGTTTGCTTAATAGAGTAGGGACAGGAAGCAAAGAGAGATGGAAGCATTTGGCAAATCACTAGTGACAGGCCAGATGGGCTTTTGAAAAATAAGAGATTGAGGCAGATTTGCAGGCTACTGACATGGATGGGCAGAAAAAATAATTTACCAAAATGTAGGAATGATGTGGGTTGCCTTATTATTTTTTAATGATTGTGTTTGTGTGTTTTAGTGAGTGTGTGTGTCTGAGAAAGAGAGAGAGAGCGAGATGGGGGATAGTGTTGACATTAGTTGGCCCACTGGTGGTCACAGAGATATATTAATGAAACAGGCACAGTTTCATGTCCTTGAAGGAGATGGGGCTGGGAAAGTTATGCCTCTGAGTTATGAGCACAACAATACCGACCTCAAAGGAACTTGACATAGAACTACGGCTGCCAGCTTCCCTTATGTCTACCATCAACTCTTTGAATCATCATTGAACATAAATAAATACATATTCAAGAACCCACAAATGTATTTATTTTAGAAAGGGAAATCTTCTAAAGATTTCACCTCCTCTGCAGAAAATATTTTTATTCCAGTTTCTAATACTTCCTTGCAAGAAAGAGGCTGCCTTGGCATTTGTAGAGTGTTCCCTGAGTGTGTCAAGAGAAACAAAACCAAATGAAACCAAATCATACAGTTTGGGGTTAGGAGTATTGTGTTTATTGGATTAGGGTGATGGCAGGGAGAACAGGAGACTGTCTATGTAAACTGGCATGCTGAGTATTTTAAGAAGCTTGTGTCTAGAGTTAAGAAGGAAACTGCACATATTATATCAGAGACTCTAGGCTTTTAAAAATTATCTTTTAAGGAACTCTGTGATAACCTCTTTATAAAAACAGTGTGTTAGCACCACCACAGATGGTTTATTATTTACAAAAAGGAAAAGGATATTTTTATCATTGAGAAATCTGGCAGATACCACCTTAATCAAGTGATCATTCGACCTTCTCATTAATGGTACAGACTGATGCTGCTTACCTTCATTGATGGACTAAACACATATCGTCTAATTAGCAGTACTGCCCAAAATATTTAACCAGGCTCTAATCATGAGGAAGCAATCTGATGAATCCAATTTGAGAGATACTAGTCCTGGAGTCTTAAAACATCAGTATTATTAATTTTAAAATACTAGAGAACCAATAAATGGGCCATATGATCCTTGATTGCACCTTGAAATAAGAAACAAAAACAAAAAGTATAAAGTACAAAGAAACAACAAAAACAGTTACAGAGGACATTATTATAATAATAGGGGAAACCTGAATGTGAAATGAATATCAGAAAACAGAATTGAATGAGTGTTAAATTTCCTGAATGTTTTAGTGTATGTGGTTATGTAGATGAATGTTCTTGTTCTTGTCCATGTATTTTAGGATGAAGCAATAGAGTGAAGGGGAGATCAATATGGCAAAATGTTAACAATTAGAGTTTGTATATATTAGTTGAACTATTCGTTTGGCTTTCCTGTAGGTTGGATTTTTTTACGAACATGGAAAAATTAAATTATTAACAATTAGAAATCCATTATGTTTTTAATGCATATTGTTTTCAAATAAAAATCAGTACTGAGTGATTTTATGTGGTTTTAGGTGCATTGTTTATACTTAAACCTGAAAGTTAGAAGTTCTTTTCTATGAAGAAATAGAAACTCAAAGCAAGCCGGAGCTGTAAAGTCAAATCCACATTTCCTGACTCCAGAGCCATTGATCCGTACGCTTCCCAGAAGAAGAAAGGCTGCTGTTTGGCAGCTGTTCTCAAAACCACTTCTTGACCTTGCCTAGGACCAGATTAGAGAAATTCTCATTCAAGAATTATGCTTCTGAAAACCAGACTGTCCTCAGAGAAAGAAAATTTAGTTTCCATTCTGTGTCATCTTCTAATTCCTGGCCCATCATTTTACTATTTTAAAAAACAGTGTTCCTTAAATCCCTTTTTTACGTAAATAATAAATATCTTTCTCTTAACATTTGCCTCAGTTCCTCCTCAGAATACTGAATAGCAATTTTCCTTACGTCCTCAACTTCAAGTTTCCTAGTGAATTTATGCACTAAAATATCGAACAACTCTTTTTCCAGTTTAAACTTCGCTGTGGCCTACCTAATTGATTTCTCAAATGCAGCTAACAGCCACGTGACCTCTGGTGCACTCCCTGCAGTTATTATTGTGTTATCCATCTAGGCTTTCCCTACGGGCTGCTCCACTGCTGCTAACATTGGACCCCACTGTTCTCTTTCCCAAGGATTGGCTGTGCAGAGCCCCTGGCAATGCAGACATCAGCATTGCGCAGCCTGTCGTCAAGGCCTTGTTGCTCCTTTATCCTTGCCATTTTGCAAATTTGGCTACAAACCTGGCGTATGTACAATCGCCTTTTTTTTACACCACTTTCAGCATGATACTGGTATATACGTGTATGTGTGTTTCTTTTTCTTAAGGACTTATTTGAAGAGCAGTTTATGAAATACAAGATAGAACACAAGTCATTTTCAAACACCTTTTTTCCTTCCTTTTTTCAGTATAGGATTTGGCTTGAACATTATGTAATTTTAGAATTCAAAAATATCTACATTTATCCCAAGGTCAGGTCAAATGGGCTCATTAAAAGTGAATTTGGGTGAACTGTTTTAAATGTGAGTGTGGGGACAGAGGACACTTTAAAAGGAAAGAGAACCAGGACTGGTTCAAAAACAATGGCTCTGTCATAGAAAAGTGATTCAGAGCAGAGCAGTGACGTGGGTCACATCACCTAAACTGGTGATGTTCATCTCCTGTGAACTCAGGTCTAGTTTTTGAGGGAGAGAGGACAATAAATGAATGAAACTCACTGCTGTATAATTTCCATGGACACCGAGAACACTCAATTAGCATCTCAGCACTGGTTGGAAGTGCTACAGGCTGAAGCAAGCTTGGCAATGGCAAATGGCTGAGATAAAGGTGATGGCTTTAGTAGCCCTGCCTGAAGCAGCTACACTGGTGGCAAGGGTCTCTTTAGGGCTTGAGCTATAGGAAATATGTGCTATTGTCATGAATCTGGCCTTAGGTAATAACAGCCTTCACTTGGCTTGTACAAGCCTAAGTGGAAATCTTTGTAGGTATTGGTGCAATCTCTTTAGTTATTGGAAGTTAGTTGGAAATATCATTACAGTGAGCCAAAAGAGGAAACAAAGAAAAAAATTACATTCCACATGCTGGCAGAAAGAGCTAAGTCCTAGAGCACATATGAGGTCCCCAAGGAAAGTCAGACAATTAATTTAGAGACAATTTGAACTTGCAGAGTTCCTGTATACTGGACAGAGGGGAGAAAGGCAGCCAGAAAAATATTACAGTTGACTCCAACTGTCATTCCATCATTAACTCGTTTGGGCACCCATAGGTACAAATGTTCAGCGTTTTTTTTTTTACCGGAAAGGAAAAAGACACATATTTTCATGGGTGTCTGACATATACTGTCTTAGCCTACAATTTCTTCTTGACTAATAATCACTTGGAATCTCACCTTTCTCTAGAGAAATTCTTGGAAATAGCACAAAGTAGAAACCAATCATCAAACAACTGAGATCCTGGAGATTTGGGAATAAGATATAAGAAAATATAAGCCTCGATAAGAGGGATCAAAGTTACTGTGAACTGATGAACTTGGTTTGAGATACAACAATTGTAGTATTGCCATGATGTTTATTAATGTATTACAGTAAATAAAAAATTGAGGTAGAGAAAAACGAAGTGTCTAGAGCTGGGAAAAGATCAGTTGTTGCTGAAATAATAATGATAGATTCACTCTGTTCTACAAGTAATAAAATCCAACTAGGCATTATCTCACATCAAATGCCTTCTCTGAAGGCAATGATCAGGTGTCTAACCATCAACTCCCCAAAGGCCACCGGAAACCCTGCTGACAAAACTAAGCTTAACAGAACTAGAGCAGCAAGAAAGAATGCTACCTTGACACAGCAGAAGTGTGTTTGTATGGTTTTAGTGCCTGGTCTGGATGAATTTACGGTAAGTCTTGAAGACAGAGCTTGGGCGGGATGGGCATAAGAGCTTTGGGTTGTAGGCACTGAGAGATGGGGTTTGACCTTGTTGATCTTGAGAAGCAAGTTGTTTAGTTGGTTTACATTATTATCTTCTGGACAAATACTACTTGAAACAAACGGCTAATTTCTTTTTATAATCCAAATAAGATAGAGACCAAAAAGTGACAGAAAAAAATTTGTTTGATTTTAGGATTGTTTAATCAGGGATAGAGGCATATGTTGGTTTTAATTTTCATCAAAAACCCACATTTTTAGCTTGAGACTCTGGGACTATATTTATCTCCAATTCTTTCTTAAAGAATATCCATTCATTGACTCTCAGGCTCCCCAACCTGTAAATGCAAACTGACTAATTTTTAATTTAAATAAAAGATCTTGATTAGGTTTTATACTTCTAATTTTTGCTAATTAAACTTCTTCCATAATTCCTAAAAATAAAAAGTAGTGTGTGTGCACACACATGTGTCTATTGTGTATTTACTTATATGTATGAATGTAGTGGACATAATGAATATAATATGCATGTGTGTGCTTTTTAATCTGCAAATATAGCTTGTGTTTTTAATAGAGAATTTGTAGTTTTCTTTTCATATTTATTTTATATATTTAGTGATTTGGGCTTTGTTATTCTTTGTCTATGGGCTCATTTTTTTCTTTAACATTTTCTATGTGTACATTCTTGATGTTTAGGAAAGCAACTAATTTTTAACTTTCATTTTGTGTCAGGTATTATATTAAACTTAATACTTTTTGTTGTTTTTTCTGTTAATTATCTCACATTATCTAGGAAAATCATCATATCAGCTAGAAATAATGATAGTGTCATTTTTCTTTATATTTTTCTTGTCCTAATTTTTTCTTAATATTGTCATACATTGACCTTCCAATACAATGCACAAGTGTAGCAGTAACAAAGGACTTACTAACATCTAGATTATTCACTACCTTTATATTTCTCTATTTTTCTTCCTCCTGCAATATAAGAACCTCATTAATAAAATTCTGTTTTCTTCTCCCCACTTACCATCATTTATATTTAATACAAATAGAGTTTTACTTTTAGAAAATTCATTCTTCTATCATTGTTCACCAAACAATGCAGTCATAGCTACATATTTACTCTTTTTTTTTTCCTGTCTTTCTTGCGCTCTATACCTCCTTTTATGAATTAAAAAAAATATTTTGCCAGAGTACCACTTCAGAATTTTTTTCCAGTATAGCCATGTGTAGGGAAATATTCTAAACCATTACATTTCTGGAATTGTCTCTGTTTTGCCCTGTTATTTAATTTTGGTTTGACTATATATGAGATCCTAAGTTTAAAATCATTTTCTCCCAGGACTGTGAAGACATATCATGCTAATCATTGCTCCTTTCTTCAGATTTCATCTCTTGCTTATTTCCCTGTATGAAATCTGGGAAAGTCCTAGGTATGTTTGCATCTTTCTTTGAGGAATTTCTGACTCTCCTTGCCCCTCCCCCACCCACTTTCCCACGGTGGGAACGATAGAAGAATCTGTATCAATGTTCTCGTTAGTGGAAGGCAACTTAGAAGTTATGATAGAGCAGAAGTTAGAGTTCTGGAAGTCAGCTGTAAAGGAGGACCTTTTTTTATTTTTTATTTTTTTGAGATGCAGTCTCACTCTGTTGTCCGGCTAGAGTGTCATGGTGTCAGCCTAGCTCACAGGAACCTCAAACTCCAGGGCTCAACTGATCCTCCTGCCTCAGCCTCCCGAGTAGCTGGGAATACAGGCATGCACCACCATGCCCGGCTAATTTTTTCCATATATATTTTTAGTTGTTCAGCTAATTTCTTTCTATTTTTTTATTTTTTTTATTTTTAGTACAGATGGGATCTCACTCTTGCTCAGGCTGGTCTCCAACTCCTGAGCTCAGATGATCCGCCCACCTCAGCCTCCCAGAGTGCTAGGATTACAGGCGTGAACCACCATGCCCAGCCAAAATGAGGAACCCTTAAAGCAATAAGAAATGCTGAATTATTTGAGTGAAAGAATGGAAAGAGCAGAGAGCCAAATGTTGAATCTCTTGCAAGTCCACAGCTGGGGAAAGAAGGGCTATTCCTTTGTGCCTGTGTCAATAGCTGATGATAGTTTTCTCTTCCATCCTATAAATATGATAACAGCCATGTTCACCTGACAAGGTAAAAAAATCACCTGTAATTAGCAGCATGTTGTGTTTGTTTCTCCAGCAGCTCATTTTGTCCAAAGTGCTCATTTTTGTTTGCATTGTTTTATCAACAGCTCTAGGAAGCAATATAGAAGCTTTCAATCTCAACCTGGATGATTTATTAATGATACAAAAGTTTATTTTACTATGACACTCTGAAGGCTTTGTACATTTGGGTGATATAATGATTTATGCTTCTAAATGTTTCCTTGAAATATTAGAGATATCTATTGATTTACAGCACTATACACAGAAAGCTACTTTTGAATTTAAACATTATTGAATACTTTGTATTTGTCCACTTTTGTAATATATTGTTTTTGTTATAATTATATTACACATTGATTATAAATAATGAAAAATAGATGTAAACAAGGAGAAAATGAAAATCACATGTATTCTATTATCCAGGAATAGCCACTATAGTATTTTGGTGTGTACATTTTCCATTCTTTGTCTAAGACTAATTGAACTAAGACTTGAAGAAAGGAGGTTTGTCTATCGGCAATGTGTCTTAAGACTGCATTTGAAATCATGTTTTTCTTTATGTTCTGTTTGTTCCTGTAAATGTAATTTTAGCTTTAGTTTAATGAGTCTTAGGAAATAGTATTATATAAAGGAGGGGGGACTTTGAATCTCACCTACTCCGAATCCCGCTTATACAAGGAAACTAAGAGGTATTTCTTCCCTAGGCTTTTGTCTGCTTGCAGGCTCTGGACTTGACAATGACTATGACCTTTTCTCTATGACCTTTCTACCTACAGACTGGTAGCTTTTAAATCACCTGAGGTCCTGTTGGAACTGCAAAATCTGGGCCCCACCATAGAGTGGCAGGATCAGAATCTGCCATTTAACAATACCCCAATGTGATTTTTGTACATATGAAGTCTTGAGGAATAACAATTCAGCTATAGTTTCTGTCACAGGCTTTCCTGGCTAACACTCTGGCTTTCCCTAAGCTCTGAATACGCTAGTCCTTCTCTTGTCTCTTCCAGCCTAGGGATAGCAATGATTTCTCTCTTGTATTACTGCCTGGGTTCATGCTCCCTCATTCTTTATGAGTTCCTTTAACCCTACTCATACCTTCACAAATAACTCCTACAGTAAAGTTTCTCTGGAATCTTTGGTTGCCTTTGGTTGACTTCCAGAAATCCAACTTGTCACCTCTTGATGAATGGACTTGGGAATGGGTGGAGAGCTGGCAGGGTGCTGCTTCTATTTCTGAGGTCCCCAGCCCCTATGCCACAGCCTGATGCCAGTCCATGGCCTGTTAGGAAATCAGGGCTGCCCATACATCACTGCCTGAGCTCCGCCTCTCCACCCCACCTCCCTGCCTCTCCTGTCCATGGAAAAATTGTCTTCCATAAAACAGGTCCCTGGTGCCAAAAAGGTTGGGAACTGCTGCTATACCATTCTTTTCTGAAGTCTTTAAATTCTGAATTCATAAAATTTTACTTCATCCATTCTGCCAGACCTTGTCCCTCACGCTTGACTGAGTCATTCTGAACACTAATGTGGCCTGGTTGGTTTCTCTCCTGTTTTATTTTTTGGTCATTTTTAAGTCCACATAGAATTACTACTTGTTAATCCAAGTGCTGGTACAGTGTAGACATTTGCCTTCAGAGAGCATTTTCGGACAGATATGTCAAAATTTATCATGTGTATTTTGTTTGATACAATAATTTCACTTAATTCTCATGACAAACTCATGTTATGCTTTTAATGCTGAGAAAATGGAAAACAGAGGTTATACAACTTTCCAAAGATCACACAGTTGATATCTGGGAAGGCTTTCTGATTAGAGAGGCCATTCTCTTAACAACAATGACACAAGGCCACTTACACATTTTTCTGCTCACTACTTCCAGGTAAATATTTGCTGATGAAGTTGCTAATTTCTGAGCAAACACATCATCATTCATCTTTGAAACATATACTAGACTCTTAGGCATTCTGATAGCCTGAGCCATGACCAGTCGGATGCTCTCCAGGCGTCCTCAAACTACAGCTCTCGGGCCACATGCAGCCCGCCGAGGACATTTATATGACCCTCCAGGTGTTTTTGCCCGTTTTGTTTTTTTACTTCAAAATAAGATATGTGCAGTGTGCATAGGAATTTGTTCATAGTTTTGTTTTTTTTTTAAACTATAGTCCTGCCCTCCAACGGTCTGAGGGACAGTGAACTGGCCACCTGTTTAAAAAGTTTGAGGACCCCTGCTTGACCAACCATGTCACAGTCAGACACGCATCTTGTTAAAGGCTCAGTTCTCTCTTCCGTGGACATTCCCTATGCTAAGGATGATAGAGTCAATCCTGAATAGCCATAAATGTGGCTGTAGATCTAACCTAATTTGCCCTCAGAAATCCAGTCCTAGGCTGCTCCTCAAGATGTGAGGGTTATTCTGGAATCTTAGGGTAACATTTTAACTGGCTGTTCATCCTTGTCTTTCTATCCATCTGTCCACTGTCTCCTGGCAGAGCACCACCTCTCTTCTGGGTGCTCACAGGGTCTTTGCATTTTTATTATCCTGACAGTGTCATGCTTTCTGAGGTGGGGTGAGGTAACAGGACCAAGTCATAGTTTTTACTGGGGCTAGTGGAGTGCTGCTTTCTTAGGATCAGTGGACAGCCAGAGTCAGTGCCATATTTCACGAGGCTGCGATCATGCTCGACCACCAACCCCACGTAAAACGGGCTGTAAATAAGCACCATCCATGACATCACCTAAGAAGACATACCGATCAACCCCATTTTGAATCAGAACACGTACAACATTTAAAGTCTTACTGGGTGCTAGGTACTATGCTAAGTGCTTTCATATGGATTGTCACATTTAAAAGTAACCACAATTTGTGAGGTGGGTATTATTATCCTCTTCCGTTTCTAATTGTGGAAATTAAAGTTTTCTAATGTGTGAGTACAGAGCCCATCAGACTGGCAAAGGATTTAAACATCAGACAGCGAAATGATGTGGAAAACAGGAACTCTAACACATTTCTATTGAGAGTAAATGCACAGCCAATATAGAGAACTATTTGCCAATATTCAGAAAAATTGAAGATGAACCTACCCTATTATCTGACAAGTATACCTCTAGTGATACATCCCGAGGACACTCCCCTCACTTTGAGAACTTCCACTGCAGCCTCAGTTGTAATCACGGTTAAATGGAAATAACCTCAATGCTCAACGCAAGTAGTACAGTAGCTATGCTTACCTACATAATATTATAAAGCAGCTACAATGACTGATTTAAAGCTATAGATATTGAAATGGATAAATCTCATACATAAAATTGAATGAAAATGTGGAAGATATAAAATGAATGTACTCTATGATACCACTTATTTAGATTTTGACATTGGTAAAATCTTAACAGATATTCCTCATTTCTAACTATGTATATAATAAAGTATTAAAAATATTGAATATGGGATGATGCATCCCTCTGAGAGTAAAGGAAGGAGAATGGATACATAAGAAGTACACAAAGGAATTTTAACCTTTTATTAGAGTTGGGTGGTAGGTACTCATGTGTTCTGTTAATTTGTGTATTGTTCTCTAATTTTAATTTTAAGAGAGAATAGTAGTAAAAACAGCCAACAGCCAAATAATAATAATAACAAGGGGACACTATTAAAAAATATAACACATACACACAGAAATGATTACAAATAAAACTGGGGAAATCTGAATAAAACCAGTAGATTATAAAATTACCAATATCCTGTTTGCCATGTGTTACTATAATTTTGTAAGATGTTACCATTGGGGAAAACTGGATAAAGTATATTCAGAATTTCTCTGTGTAATTTTTTATAACTTCCTGTGAATTATCTCATTAACAGTTTCAAATTAAAAAATACAATGTTTGCACAAATGTAACCAAGATATAATTGCCTTTTATTAAAAATTTAAAGAATCAATGAATAAATTTATAGGGATAAAGACAATCTGCAACAACTGTTAACCACAAAACATCACTTTTACTTTTCAAGTTAACTTTGTTAATAGTAAATAGCATCTTCGTCCCATGGAGATAGTGTATGTTCTAGACTTGCTTATTAGAAATCATAAAGGCCAAAGATGTAAGAAAATCACCAAAAAAAGTTATCTACCTTCTGGGAATAACAGATGTAAACTTAAATCTTAATGAATCATTAAATAAATGAAAAAGCAAATATTCTAGCTTAAAATCTATATATATGATTAAACAAACCATATTTGTCTATAATCATAAATAAAATTTACATCGAGTCTACATCAAACAATTTTAACAGAAAATTTGACCACCAAACAGAATAGCTCAAGATTGGTTTTGTGCTAATTCATAATAATCTTTGGTGCCTGTGAAAAATGTATATTTCCTGTCAGAATTCAAAACTTCCAAATTGGAATCTGTTATAACATAACTCCAAAGTCTACACATTTACATAAAATTTCTGTGTATCATTACTGCACAATGAAGCTTGAGAACTGCTTACGAATTACCTTTGTTGGCTATGATAGTTTCTGAAATTAATCCAGCTATAAAGAGCACTTTATATATACTTTGTATTTTAAAATCATAAGACTCACCCCCCCCTTTTTAATCTGGTAGGTTATTTTGTGTCTTACTGGGCATGGGTAAGTGTCTATGTGAGGCCAAGTGAGACCATTAAAGCTGCTATGATGTTTAGACCCTAGTTGAGCTTAAAAGCAATCCAAGGGACAACAGGATTTGTGGCCATTTGTGTTAATACTAAATAACATGCATGTAAAAGTTTTGTTGTCATGTATGAGAGCAGGGATACTCATCATTTCCTCCCTAGCAGTGTCTAGCTCACAGTAATGTTTAAAACATTTTATTTTAATTTAATGAGTGGAATTCTGGAATTACAATATTAGACAGATAGAGCTTGGATGATATCTTTTAAAGTAACTTTTAATTGGGCCTTGGAATAATTAGGCTTTCCTACTGGCAACCAGGCTAATAATCTGAAGTAGATGTCTAATTTCAATGTCTTTCTACATCCCAAAACTATTTTTGAGATCACCTGATTTTAACCCGTATCCAGAGCTGTCTTGCTGGGGTAATGGAGAGTCGTGTGGTACACATCAGGGGGCAGTTAAATAGGGCTGCTCCTGCTGCTTCTCTCACTGTTCAATTACCTGACTGACTCTTGGAAGTTATAGCTCACGGAATCTTGAACCTGGGCACACCAGGGCACTCAATCAAACATGATTTCCCCGACCCAAAAGTCACATTTCAGCTCTATCTCGGACCAAAGACTTGCCAAGCTCCTGGGATGATTTCGCCTAGAGTGATTTAAATAGCTTTGGAAAATTCTAAACTTCCTGTCCCTTTGAATGGTTGCTGTCACCTTTTAGAACACCTGGCACTCAAATATTTACATTACAATTCTAGCTTTAATTTGAAGGAACTAACGATAAACTCTTTCTGTTCCCATAGTACTTTAGGTCTGACTTTTCTTTAATTTTTTAAAAATGCAGATTTGGGAAATGAAATTAGCAATGCAAGGTGAACCTAGTGTGAATTTTACTGAAGATTATGCAAATGCAGGAAATTATAATTCTATCAGGATGTCATTACATGTGTCTACTTAGACACACATTTTCTGCTATGTTTAAGTTAAACAAAACACTAAATGACTATGTAGTATGACATCTCATTAATATGTTTCCATTCACATCTGTGCCTTTAGTATAAAAAAAACGACTGCTTCAGTGATAAGAGATTAGGTCCTTTAATTAGAAACAAATGACAAATCACTGTTAACCCCATGTGATGCTTTCTAAAACTTCCATCAAATATTCCTCTTAAAACATTATTAAACACAAGTTCCCCAGATCTACTTCCTAGAAAGTGCCATTTAACAAAACCCAGGCAGGATGTTAATACTGGGGCCGAATTACAGGTTGCCAAAGCATTTCCTGTGAGGGGATTGACAGGGGATCATTTTGTTATGGGGCCACCTCCAGTGTGTTGTGACAACCACTCATTACACCTCTAAGCAGAGCACTCAGCTGTAGGTTTCTACAAGATGCAA
Source organism: Cheirogaleus medius (assembly GCA_008086735.1). Lineage (NCBI taxonomy): Eukaryota > Metazoa > Chordata > Mammalia > Primates > Cheirogaleidae > Cheirogaleus > Cheirogaleus medius. Next base: position 2,834,896 of record VBSM01003200.1, on the reverse strand, counting down.
ATAGCTCCAAATGGGTTCAATTTAGAGTGAGTGGATAATGTATCACTCACTTCTGTAAGGTAGAAGCTTTCAATTTCCCAAGAACAGGGAAGAGAAGAACATTTCAGTTTCTGGAAATAAAGATTTAGTTAACCAACTATGCCTGAGAAATGGAGTCACAATAGCAATATCTGTTACATTTTAAATAAAAACACTTCACCTGCCTTGTTTCCCCTTGGCTGGCAACAAAACACCAAGTGGTCAAGTGAGCATCACCTCTCAATAAATATAATTATCCACTTAAGAGCTCAACGTCAAAAACTAGTAACCTCTAAGTGATGGTAGGTTTTTCTCTTACAAAAGGAACTGCTTACAAAGCTACTATAGTTAATTATAATAATACTCAAAAAGTGTTTAAAACACATTTTGATATGGGAAAAAAATATCATGGAAAGCTTTTCACAGTTGGACTTTAATATTTTAGTGTGCTAGCTTTTATACCCCTCTGTGATTTTACTCCCACTGTTCTATTACTGATTTTAGTAAGTGTTGCTAACAATGGAATACAGCTGTCTCTACTACCAGCTATTTAGAAGCGAGGTATGCTGATGTGGATTGCAAAAAGTCAATAGGCCCCTTTAAGATTCCTGTGTTTAACAAAGCCACAGGAGAAGCCAGTGAGCTACAAAACATGCTCATATTAAAAGATGGTTGTTTTTTTGCTATGAGTACATTAATGAGCAGAATGCTTTTTTGCTATAAATCACCAGCATCACCATGGCCATGATTACTAAAGTACTCTGGATGTTAATGTCCTTTAGTTTTGAGTACTTTACAAAGAGGTTAATTATCTTGTAGAAATCCACTGAGGTGAGCCTGTACCTGACCTATGTAAAACTAATAATGAATCTTTCTGAAAAGATTTGAATCGTAAGTACAGAAAGAGATTTTCTTTAAATTTACTATGGATGTAGAATACTTACTAAATTAATGATTCTTAAAGTTTGCTATTCATTTTGTTAGGTAGTTAGCAAGGGATTCTGGGTTTCCTAGGGATGAAAGTTTGTGCCTTGGCTTGGTGCAGTTGCCCCACCTGGGAAGAAGGACAAGGGTGGACCCCAGGCCCCCATTTTAGTCCTGCCCCACCTTAATCCTTCCCTGAGCCACTACCATACCTGGGTGAGGAGGGAACATCCTACAAATCTGCCAATCAGAACTTAGCATACTAGTTGCAAAAGAATGCAGAGGACTCTCTAGCCCACAGGCCAAACAGCGTAGGTACCATAGAGTCTGGAAATTGATCTAGAACAATCCTCATGCCTAGTAAGCCTCAAGACGTGCAACTACCAACTATCCAATCAAAGTGGTTCCATGGTGATGTCTTAGCCACAGGGAGGTCCCAATCTGGGCACTATAAAGCAAGACTCAGACGATAACCAACCCTTTTTACCCTTCTTTTTGCTCTCCCTTTGCTGTGACAATGGGTCGGGTCGTCATCTGTGGCGTGTGTATCAGTCTTTCCTCAATAAACCTCATTTTCGTGCTTGCCTTACTTTGGTGTATATGGTCATTCTTTGGCCATGAGCGGACTAAGAACCAACATTTCAGACTGAAACCTGATAATTGTTATCAAATTAAGCTTTAAAGATTCTTTTTCCATGAAAAATTATGAATATAATTATTATAATTTATATATACCTGTTTTAGAAACTATATTATAAATATATAAACTATTCTCTGTCTCTCTGAATATATATATATATATATATGTATATTTTGGGAAGCAATCCCATGAAACACAGGTAGGAGAGAGCAAAGTGATACAAGGAAGAAAAGGCAGTCACTAAAGTATGAGTTATCAAACAAGTTGTTTAATTCTGCTGAGGAACTGTGGGGGTTGGTGCAATATGCACCTCAGAATTACCCAGCCAGGGACCAAAGTAGCCTGGCATTTACAGACCCATTTTCAACAGTGATTGGCTTGTTGCTATTTCTAGGGTGTAATAATTCTCCAATATTTAGATAATTCAATTAAATAAAAGTCAAAGGGACAGGAACTGTTGACTTTATACTATTGTCTCTTTCTTTAGTAATAGAATGCATAGTTTTTAGTTGGTTATGTGGCTTTCTGAACTAAGATTATGTTCCCAGCCACCCTTGACCAAGTTTTATCTATGAGATATAATCAAAAGTGTTTGTGCATCTTCTGAGCAGTGATCTTAAAGGGAGGAATTTCTCTTTCTTGAACTTGGCCTCTTTCCTACTAGCTGGAATGTGGCCTAAAGGCTGGAGCTCTAGCACTCACCTTGGACCACGAGGATAAAATCTTGTTATAATGAGAACTAAATTCAAGGACATGTATCTCCAGACATCTTTTAAATGTGAAATAAATGCATTTTATATCTTATTTAAAATATCATTTTGGATTTTCTGTCACATGCAGCTGAACCTAATGTCAACCATTACAGGTACTGATTAAAACAGCTTGGAAATCTATATGATACCTGGTTGTAAATTTCACAAAAGACATCCTATAACTTTATGTAAAAAATAATAATAAAAATATTTAAACATATTGAGGAATAAATGCATTGAATACGAAAGCTCATTTTTTGAAAATAGTTGATTTCCTCCCAATTTAACCTGTAGAATCTGTGCACTTCCAGGCAAAATTCAAAACTTTTTTTAGTTTTACAGATTTTTTTCTTCTAAATATCGTAGATGAGAGAAAAACCCAAGAATAAATGAGACGATCTTGAAAAGGGAAACTTGACTTGCCAGGATTGAAGTATTCTTATAAAATTATATTAATTAAGAGAATTCAATATTAACACAGGTTTAGAAAATTGAACAAAATGGCCAATATAAAAACTCATGCTATATATATATATACACATGTGTACATATATGTACATTCATGCACATATATGTAATAAAGTTGCAATAGCAGAAATGATGGAAGATGGAAAATGCAAATGAATTCCTATCTCATAATTATGAGATAATTACTAATTAATAACCAATCAATTGATAATTAAATTCATTCCAGTTGAACCAAAAACTTAAATGTAGAAGTAACATTTCAAAATATTTAGAAGAAATGTGAGCTAAGGAATAACTTCTCAAATAAGAGAAAAATCCTTAAAATTATAGACCTTTTTATATAAATTGCACTCTAATAAATTCAAGCATTTGTATTTAATAAATATTATAGATTTAAAAAGCAAACTACAGAACATAAGATATTTTTAATACCAAATGATCACAATTAGTACCCAGATTACTCCTTTTTTTTTTGAGACAGAGTCTCACTCTGTTCCCTGGGCTAGAGTGCCGTGGCATCAGCCTAACTCACAGCAACCTCAAACTCCTGGGCTCAAGTGATCCTTCTGCCTCAGCCTCCCGAGTAGCTGGGACTACAGGCATGTGCCACCATGCCTGGCTAATTTTTTCTATATATTTTTAGTTGGCCGATTAATTTCTTTCTATTTTTAGTAGAGATGGGGTCTCATTCTGGCTCAGGCTGGTTTCGAACTTCTGACCTTGAGCGATCCGCCCACCTCGGCCTCCCAGAGTGCTAGGATTACAGGCGTGAGCCACCACGCCCGGCCCCCAGATTACTCTTAATAAGAAAAAGAGTTGACCCTTTAGAAAATTGACAAAGATATAAAAAGATATTTCACAGAGAAAAAACCAAAAATAATCAATTAATATATAAAAAGGTGCTTAATGTCATTCATAGTCACAGAGGTACAAATTAAAACTATAATAACAAACCATTGCAAATTAGCGTCATTTCAAAAGTTTCAAAGTCTGACTAGTCAAAATTAATTTACATATTGCAAGTAGAATTGTAAATTGGGACCATCACTTTGGAAAAGGATTTGACAATACCCAGTAAAGTGACAGAACCACATTCTTGGGACTCTTCAATTTACTGGCACATATAGTACCTTAAGAAAACCCACACTGAGCGTGCTAGGAAACATGTTTAAGAATGTTGATAGCAGCATTTTTGTAGCAGCAAAACATGAAGGGTGAAAAACATCAATAGAGTAATGGATAACCATTGATGAGCTCATACAGTAGAATAGAGTAGGGAAATAAATGAAGTATAGTTATATGCAGCAGCATGTACGAATCTCTAAATATTATACTGAGCAAAAAAATAGCAGAAGAATACAAGTGGTATAATTTTATTTACTTAAAGTTCAAAATAAAAGACAAAAAATAAACAGATTTCCACTTCTGTCCATGAGTTATCTGCAATGGGAATTGCCATTTCGTCATTTCAAAAAAACCCTAACACCAGTATAAACTATATGGAATCGTTTTCGATATTTGACAACAGCCTGCCCAGAACTGTGATTCCTGAGAGAAAGAAAGCAAACAAGATGAACCGTGTCATTGCCGTAGGTTCCTACCAGGATTCAGTTTCCAGCCCACATCACAGGGAAAGAGGAAATGAAACAGATCCCTGTGGTCTCACTGACGTGAGGAAACATGTAGGAATTCAGGGAGGCTGGGGCAGCTTAAGTTAAGGAGAAAAATAGTGAAAATGATGGAATTAAAAACAAGCAAAGCTTCTGAGATCTTCAGAAGGGTGGAGTGCCGCCCTGGGCTATGGACTGAGGCAGCCACGCATGGCACAAAACCCCCCAAGGTGGGTGGGGACCTGATGATTCCTGGCATCAACCAAAAGCTGGAAATGGCTGAAGTTGTCACTCGTCACAGCAACCTCATAAAAATAAACAAACATTGGTTAGAATCCTCAGAAGTGATTTTCCTTAATGGCTCAATGAACCCCAGAATAAATGCTGTACTGCTTTTTCCCTGACAAAGCATTAAAAAACAAGCCTCAAAAGGATCAGATTGGTCTAACTAGTAACTGAAATGCGTGCCAGAAAAAAGTCTACCACTCTTCAAAGGAGTATTACAAAATTCAGCCGTCAACAACATAAATTTCAGAATACCCAGCATCTAAAACATATTCCAGGCATACAAAGAATCGGAAAAAAATTAATAGAAACAGATGCAGATATTAGAGACAGGAGAGACTTGTAAGATAAGAATCTTAAAACAACTTTCATAAAGGTTAAAATAGGATAAAAAGGACAACATGGATGTAATGAGAAAAGAGTATGAAGATACAAAACACTCCACTGGAACTTGTAGAGATGAAAATAAATACCTAAAACAAGAAAAGATATTAAATGGGATTAACGGGGATTAGATACCATAGGAGGAAAAAAGAGCAAATTTGAATTTAAGCATATAGTAATAGAAATTACTCAAAGTGAAGCAAGGAAAAAATAAACACTGAAAAATAATAAACAGAGCTTCAGTAATTTGTGAGACTGTCCTAATTTTCTATTGTTGCTATACAAACTACCACAAATTTAGTGCATTAAATAACGTAAGTGTATTATTTTATAGTATCATAGGTTAGAAGTCCTCCATAGACCTCACTGGGCTACAATGGAGGTAAAGGCAGGGCTGCTATACTTCTGAAACCTCCAGGGTAGCAACTATTTCTTTGCCTTTTCCAGTTTCTAGAGGCCACCCTCATTCCTTAGCACATGGCTTCTTTCTTGCGTTTTTAAGCCAGCAACATTTAGTTGATGCCATATATCACAATCACATCTCCAAAGTCCCTCTTACTGTATAAGACAACACATTCACAGGTTCCAGGGATTAAGATGTGGTCTTCAGGTGGGGAGGCATTCTTTTGAGAACCATAGGAACCAAAATAAAGTCATTTAATAGATGGGTAACTGGAGTCCCAGGAGGAGGAATGGGAGCTAGACAAAATATTTGAAGAAATAACAACCCAAATTACTTCAAATTTGCTAAAAAATTATAAATCTACAAACCCAAGAAGTTCATAAAAATTCTACTAGAATAAACAAAAATAAAACTACCCAAAGGCACATCAAAATCAAATTCCTAAAAACGAATGATAAAGAGAAAAATCTTAAGAGTATCCAAGGAAAAGAAACACATTATGTAAGCAGGACACAGATAGAAACAAACAGATGAACCAACCACATCGCACTTCTCACAAACTATGTTTGCTTAAACATAAGAGAGTAACATCTTTAAATATTGGGAGGGAGGGTAGAAATAGAATTCTATATTTAGCAAACTGTCTTTTAAAAGTAAGGACAAAATGAAGTCTTTTTTCAGAAAATAAAAATTGAGAATTCATCACCAGCTGACTGAATTACAGAAATGTTAAAGGAAGTTATTCAGAAAAAAAGGAAGTCATACCAGATGGCAATTTGGATATGCAAAAAGAAATGAAGAGGACCACTAATAGTCAATAGGTGGATAACAAAAAAAAGTTTTATTTTTAATTGGTACGAAAGGTAATTGACTGTTTAAATAAAAAATAATACTGATGTATTTTGGATTTAATTATATGTAGAAGTAAATTATATGGCAACAAAGCACAAGGGTAGGACAGATGGAGGTACACTGTTGAAAAATCTTGCACTCTACCTGAAGTGGTATGATGATAGTTAAGATAAACTAAAATAAAGTAACAACTTTATCTTGTTAAGCCTAGAGCAACCACTAAACTTGTAAAATGAAGTATAGATAATAATCCAATAGTGGAGATGAAATGTAGTCATCAAACACTCGGATAATCCCAAATAGGCAGAAAAAGAGGAAAAAGGTAGAAAGGACAAATTTTACAAATAGAAATCAAATAAGAAACTGGTAGATTTAAGCACAACCATATCAACAGTTGCATTACATGCAAATGATCTAGATATTCCAAATAAAAGATATAATTTTTAGATCTGATAAAAAGAAATGAGACTAAACTATATGCATAGTTTATACAAAGACATGCTTTAAATATAAAGGCAATAATCTTTAAGAGTAAAGGATGGAAAAGATACACCCCACAACCAGTAATTAAAAGAAAGCTGAAAAGGCTATAATAATATCAAAAAAGTAAAAAAGCAATAAGAAAAAAATTAGCAAAAGGAAAGAAGGACTTATTATCATGAAAATGTAGTCAATTCCACAAAAAGGCCTTACAATCCCATGGGTGTATGTGCCTAATATCAGAATAACAAAACGTGAAACAAATTGATAGAACTAATAAATGAAACACATTAAGAGTTATACTTTGAGACTTTAAAGCACCTTTCCTAGTGACTGGTAGAACATGTCACGAATCAAATAGTGATAGACAAAATTTGCATAATGTATCAATCAATTTGACCTAATTGATAGTTTAGAACACTTGACCCGTGAATAGTAGAATAGACATCATTATCAAGTATATATAAAATATTCACAAAGATAAACCATATTCTGGACCATAAAGCAAGGCATAAAATGTATGTTCATTGATCACTCCTAAAACAAAGAAATAAACAAACAAAAAATTGAGATCAATAAAAGAAAGATGTCATGATAATTTATAAATAAATATTTGACAATTATATAACATACTCCTAAACAATCCAAAAACCCATGCATCAAAAAATTAATTACAAGAGAAATAAATCACCGTTGGGGGATGGACACGCTTGAAGCCCCAACTCAGGTGGGGCAAAGGCAATAGACACAACCTAAACATTTGTAATATGCTGAAATAAAAAATAAACAAAAATACAATATATCAAAATGTGACAGATACAGTTAAAACAATATGTACTAGTTTGCTAGGAATGCCACAACAAGTACAACATACTAGGTGGCTTAAATAACACAAATGTATTTTTTCACAGTTCTGGAGGCTTAAAGACTGAGATCAAGGTGCCAGCAGGGTTGGTTTCTTTTGAGGTCTCTCACCTTTGCCTGTAGATGTACATTTTCATTTTGATTGTTTTTCCTGTGTTCATGTCTGTGTCCTCATTTCCACTTCTTTTTATGATACCAGTCATATAGGATTGAGGTCCATCTATGTGACCTCATTTTATCTTAATTTCCACTTTACAGACCCTATCTCCAAATACACTCATATTTTGAGATATTGAGGGATAGGACTACAAGCCATGAATTTGGGGAAGAGTGGGACAAAATTCAGCCCATAGTACAATGCAAATATTTAAAAAGGAGAGCTGTCTGAAAGCAATGATCTAAGCTTCCAGTTTAAGAAACTACGAACATGTTAAAATGAAAGTAAGCAGAAGGAAGGGAATAATAAAGATAAGTACAGAAATCAATGCCACTAGAAACAGAAAACAGGACCAAAAATATCAATGAAGCAAAAGGCTGAAATATGTTAGAAGATCAATGAAATTGATAAATTTATAGCCATATTGATAAAGAAAATAAAGCTAGACAAGAAAATATCAGGAATGAAAGGAGGGATGTCACTACAAATTCAGCAGAAAATCAAACAGCTTTCAAGGAATATATAATGTATAAATAAAAAATGAGCAGTATCACATTTGCTATGCCATGGATCCCATTAAAACATCTTTTTTTTAGATACTACTCTTTTTGGCTATTTATTGCTGCTTTAAATAATGTTATTTGGTAGTATGATCCATAATGTATATAATAAATTTAATAACAAATGGAATCCATCAATGATATTGGAGGGTATAAATGAACACAAATGCAGAATAATGGTAACTGAGACTGAGGAAAGGACACATAGAGGTCTTCGGAAATTTTGGTAATTTTCTATTTATGAATCTGAGTAGTGAATACATAGCAACTCATTTATTTGTTTTTTATTCATTTTCATATTTATTTATTAGTAGTATTAATGCTACAGAGTCATGTTATATACATATTTGTACATATGCTATATTTAATAGTGAGAAATAAAAAATATACAAATAGGAAAGTAAAAATATTTAATAACTTACTAGGGATGGGTTCTACTACCAAATAACATTTAAAGAAGCAATAAATGATCAATGAGAGAGAGTAATGTCTCCAGAAAAAATATTTTAATGGGAACCATGGTATGGCAAATGTAGTACTACTCTTAGGAAGCTGGATTCTAGAAAGTTTGTTCCTCAGTTCCACCAGGAATCTGGAAAAAAGAAGAGAAAAACAAATCTTACTGGAATTGCTAGCTGAAAAAACAAAAAGTAAAGACATCAAAGGAAGATATCATCTCCCCAACATTTTTTCTTATCCAGAAAACCACTGATCTAAAAAGTGAACTACCACAGATTTATAATTCAACCTGATTGTGTATGTACATATGTGTTTTATAAGTAGATTCAGGTTACTATAATTTTGAACATTATAAAATTAGTTTACAATTACCTGCATTAGAGTTTTTTTTTCCTTCCACTCCACAACAGAATGTACGTACGAATAGAATAAATAAACGGTTAGGAATATGCACACCCATAAAACTCAAGGTTATTCAGCCAAATAAATATCTGAATATACTTCATTTGTATCATTTTGGTGACTATTATTGAAAACAATCAGATGAGAAGATCACTAGATCTTTGTGTCTACATTACAGTCAAGCATCATACTAAAAACGAAAAATAAAAAGCATAAGCAAAAACTATTGAGTGATATCAAATAGACCGAAAATGGCAAGTAGTTTTCTCAGACCCATTGTGAGTGGCTACCTAGAGCTCTGCTTTGAGATGGACTGTGGTTCAAGTTTGAGTTGAAGAACAAAGTTATGAATAGCTTAGGAAAGTCTGCCCTTGGTGCAGAAAGAGAAAAGAGGCAATAGATATGGCAGGCTTTCCATTTTTAATGCAGGCAATTATATCACTGAAGTAAAAAAGTTAGAAAATAATCACTTAACAAACTCTCCCTTATGCATCCTCTACTTCAATCGGAATATATTCAATTGATTCTTATCTAGTAATTTGATGAAAAACTTTAGATTTATTTATTTGTTTATTTACTCATTTATTAATTTGTTCATTCTTTCATTTAACAATTATTTATTAAATATATTATTTAATTGACAAATAAAAATTATATCTATTTATGATGCACATGTTTTGAGATATGTATACGTTGTGGAATGTTTAATTTGAGCTAACTAACATATGCATTACCTCACATACCATTTTGGGAGTGAGAATACTTAAAAATCTACTCTCAGAGCAATTTTCAAGAATACAATGCACTGTCGTTATCTGTAGTCACCACATTGTACAGTAACAATTATTTATTGTACTGTGCGGGATTTTGGATACAAGGTTGTGAACTAATCAGACATTGGCCTAACTGACACGCAATTTAGAGTGGGTGTGGCGAGACAATAAATAGCTAAGCAAGCAAATGCAAAAGAAAAGTAACCACAAATGATGCCAGTATTGAGAAGAAAAAATACCAGGGACAGGGATGTAGGATAATAGAATACAGTTCTCCAGGTAGGATTTAAGTATGAAAAGCAGACAGAGGAAGGACCACTCCAGCCAGAAGGAACAGTGCTGTGAACATCCCACCAAGAGAAGGAATTTGGAGGCTTAAAGGATATCAAGGAGGCCAGTGTTAAAAAGTTAAGTTGAACTAAGGGGATAAAAGTGAAAGACATGAACCAATTAACCTTCTGTGGACCTTGTACACATTGAAAACAGATCCTAGATGATCTCAAACATTTGAGATTTAAAAAAACGGTGTCTTTTTTATGTAAAATAGTCTGGCATCTCTAAACCTGGTGAATTTACTTAATAAAAATATTGCCATAATAATTGTAATCAAAAGGATTCAGTAAAATATTAATAATTCGAATTTGGCATAATTTTTTTCTTAAACTTGAAAGGAGCTCTGCATACTTTAAAGAAATTCAGAACATATAGAAAAGAAATACAGTTCATTTTTGTCTCACAGTGAGACTACGAGTATAATCGAAAAACATTCTTACTTGCCGTTGAACCAAACCAAGATTTAAAATATGAGTAAACAATTAAAATTAAAGAGAATTTTGGAATACATTGTCTTTTAATCAGAACAAAAAGTAATGTTTCACAAATATTTGGGGCAGAATATCAAAATAAAGCTTCAGAACCCCATTCAAGTGATCTCTGCCACAGTTTACCAGTCAAGCAAATGGGTATATGCAAATGTATATTTCTTTTTTACAAAATGATTTTGTAACTATTCCTTTTCATTATGATTTACAAAGAGATTGAAATCTCCACTGGAGTTCAGGATGGAAGGGGTGGGTCATTAGGTTTCTGCCTCAAGGAAATAGGTCTCAGCATGCCACCAGCAGAGCTCAAATAGTGGTAATAAGGTCATCAATTATCTTGGCCTGGATATAGTTTGAAACCCTGGGAGGTGAAACTTACACCCAGAAAAAGATAAATTACTTTTCTGTGGGATTAAGCACCATCATAATGGAAGACAGGTGGCTTGAGTGTCTGTCCAACACAGTCAAAGAAAATGTCTCAGGAGAATTAGCGAGTGAAAATCAACATCCCATTCCCTGAGAAATCGGATTGTTTAAACGCCCTTAATCAGCAATTATTTCTTGGACACCCAAACAAAATTCACTTGTGTTGATATGTATTTTTTTCCAAAATTAAAAAAATAATAATGATTTGCTTATTTAGGTTGCATTTGTTGATATATAAACAGGTATATTCATTATGATAAATACACATGCAAACACTAGTTTAAGGCAAAACAAACAGATAAACAAGCAAAACAACTTTGGGAGCTACCACAACACAAAAAAATTAAATTAATTAAAGCAACAAATTAAAATACCATCTTAAAGAACCACTAGACTAAAATGTACCCCCCTGAGGACAGACCAATTTAAATAAATGGACCGTGTACTCTGTCTTCAATTCTTTTAGTGTGGGTTGGTAAAAATATTCCATAAGGGTCTTGGCAAGAAGGCCAGTTCCCTGGGGATGCACTCTGGCCAGTGGGATCTGTCCTCAACTAATTAGTTGAGAAGTAGTGATTTCCCTTGGGTCTCATTGTATTTACACACAAACTCTCGCTACTTAGCACCATGCCACTTATATTTACTTGACTGTTTGCACATGTTGTTAATGACTTACTTATCCTTTGTGTCAGTGCACTCTGTCCTTAGAGGGCTGCTTGGCTTTAATTCTATTTTACATTGCTAACTTCAAAGGACCAGGGACTTGCTGGTAAATTTACAGAGGTAAAAATGAACCTGCTGGTGCCAGCTTGCAGAAAGTTAAATTTTCAGAAATTTTGTAGCACCATCACTATTAATAATTAAGTTATATAAGTTCTATTAAAAAGAAATAGCATAAACACAGCTCATCACTTTATAACCATTTTACCACATGTCACTATTATCTACGCTCTTCAAGTTTTTATATCTATTTTATCTGTATAGTGGAAATACTGTACAATGATGGGCTACTGTGTATCTCTTACCATCTAGACCTTCAGTGACATCCTGTTAATAGTTTGAGATTGACCATTGTGGGTGCATTTACACCAAAGAAATCAGCAAACACCGCTGAGCAGAGGCCCCCAACTCTCTTCCCCACAGCCGGTTGTTAAAGATTTACCAGTGCACCATGACAAATATGCTTTGTACAACAATAACTTACCTGAGACAAATCATCAAAAGACCTTCAGCATTGCCTTTGGTAATAGCACTGGCATCATCAGTAGATGGTCACCTGAACCCTCTACCCAGCGAACGTGGATGAAAGCTGGATGAGTAGAGAGATCTAGCACGTACGGAGGGCTTGTCACATGAATGGTGCTCCACTCTCATTGTCTCTGTCAAGCCTCACACAGAGGAGGAAGAGTCCCATTTTGCAAATGCACAGATTGAAGTGTGTAGAGATTCATAATATACTAATATACTGAAAGTCATCAGGCTGAAAGGAGGCAGTGCCTGAATCCTCAACAAGGGCAGATTTCATGATCAGGAATTCTTTTCCGCAATGCTACACCTAAGTTCAAAATGTTTGACTCTGATCACTCTGACTAGAGTCAACTTGGGATTTTTTACATACCACTCCAGCATCCTTGGGGGTCTCATGTCTGTTAAGAGGGCTTCATTCCAATAAGTATCTTCTGTGGTAGGAAAAAAAATAAAGATGTAAAAAGAATTACCAAATTAAATTATCACCCACATATAGAAAATCAGTAACATGAAATTCTCATTCAGTCTTAGATAATCTAAATAAACATGTATAGGTGCATCTAAAAAAAAAAAAGAGGAGGGGGTACACACCATGTGTCTTTCTCAGGAAAAAACAAAAACAGATGAAGTAACAAACAAATAGAAAAAAAAAAAACTCCCAGAGAATGCAGAAGATAATAGAAAAGCTGAAGAACTTACCTTCAAATATATTCTATTACTTAGAGAATAAAATAACAGCAGAAAAAGATATAGAGCTATTTTCATGCCAAAAGGGCTTGATGAAAACTTTGCATACATTTGTAATTTTTCATTTTCCTCCTATGGTTATATTATACCTGCTATAACAAAAGAAGATTGTTCACACTGAAATAATGCTGAAAATACCATTCCCCAGGGAGTTGGTGCTAATGCCTATCCTTTACTCTTTACAGAATGAGCATGTAGCAGGCATTCATGCTAAATGCCAATGTACTTGAAAACTGACATGTTGATTATCATGTTTGGATATTATTCATTTTATTTATCTTTAAAATGCAAACATGCGGGCCCATTCTGTAAATATTATCTCCATTGGAAAGCTACTACTAATAAAAAAACTACATTTTTTTTGGCTACCAAATCCTCTGAAACTCATTGTAAACATACAGTATTTATTATAATAACATATTTTTTTCAGTACACACAAAAGACTATTGGGATGAAGGGAGAGGCGGGGAGGGAAGGGGGATGGATAGGGTAAACCAGTAGAAAGATGCAATTAGAGCTGTGTTGGTTTGGCAAAGCCCCACCGAACAGGAAACTTGGGATTTTTTTTTTTTTTTTCACAACCCACTCCAGCATCCTTGGGAGTCTCATGTCTGTTAAGAGGGCTTCATTCCAATAAGTATCTTCTGCAGTAGGAAGAAAATACAGATGTAAAAAGAATTACAAAACTAAAACCAACATGCAAGTGCATGCACAGACATACACATACATAGTCTGTGTGGTAAATACACTCAGTGGAAAATACTTTTCTTGCAGGAAGAAATATTGACTTGACCATGTATCCCAGTTATGGTAGGTGAAAACAAATCAAGAAATAGTAACCTGTGGTAATGTATACTGGGTTAAAAGCTGAAACATTAAATTGGTATTTTAATATTACTTGTATGTTGTTCCAGCTAGGATTATAGATGAAAGCTAAAGGTTTTTATAATAGGTTGTAGGCCATATAACAGTTTAAACATGCTAATGGAGACTCACCAAATTGGATTTTGAAAAAGACTTATGCCCCCAACAAGGCAGAAAGGTCAATTTTTGCCATTAAGATGGCAATATCATCTTTATAACTGCCATTATCACCATTGTGATGAACAGAAAGAACAATATCATCATCATCACCATCATCATCTTCTTCATCACTAGCAATTACAGAATGTCACTAAGTCCAACAAAAATGTTTTGCTGTGAGAATGCTCCTGACTTTGTTCATATGTTGACTCTTTAGGGGAGTTGGAAGTTTTATTCATGTTGAGAGATGGAGCCACATTCAAGTTCATAGTGGATCTCAACCTGATCTGCATATTACAATCATCTGGAGGAAGTTTATAGAAATACCTCGTAAATTACAAATCTATCCTGTTTATTTTTTCCTTTTTAGTAACCACCCTGAATAAACAATCAGAAAGGTGAAGAAGAAAAACTGTTGGATTTTGAATTTATTAGAGTGTGATAAACTGTAGCTATATGCAAACCTACTGAATTATTTAAAATTTCTCCTGGCTTCCCTTGGGTAGTTCTCAGAACTCTTTTGGAGCTTCTGTGCAGGTGGGTAGTAGGCCTAACTCTTTCTCACTTCTGTCCTGCCACTTAATTTGAGTCACATAAAGTTAGAGGTGAGGTGTTCACTTGTCTAAGGACATAAGCAGGTCAGAGAGGATCTGAAGTAGGAATTCTAATAATAAGACAATATGTTTTTAAAGCATTTTATTTGTCTTCTATTATGGGGCATAATAGATATTGTGATTAAAATGGTATAGCTTATATACTTTAAAGCTTTATGAATAGTTAAATTCTATTAATAATTGCAATGATATTTATTAGTCATAAAAATAGAGAACATTTAACAAGATCAATTTAAATAATTAAGCATAAAATATGAATGCATAAGGATTGCAGTGGGATGAAGGTAGAATTGTTCAACACTTTTGCTTTCTCTTATTTGTAACAAAAAGCACGTTAGTTTCAGACAGCGTTCCAGCCAACAAAGCTTGGATTCAGCCATGGCCTTAACTAGTCTGTGAACACTCTAAGTGGGCATTCTTGACACACTGCCAAAGTGGTATTTTTAAAATGTAAAACTGAAGAAGCTAATCCACTGATTAGAATTTCCACTCCTTTGCAAGATCATTGTAAACTCTCTGCTTACTCCTCTCTCATCAGTGACTGCTTCCCATCCCTTGAAATGAAATGCACACGTGTGAACTCCATGCACTGAAATGCACACATGTGAACTCTGTGCACTGAAATGCACGTATGTGAACTCCAAGACTGAAATGCACACCTGTGAACTCCATCCACTGAAAGGCTGAGCCCTGAACCTCATCACTGTCATCGCCTCCAAACAGCCTTTCCCTCTGTCTAGATTAGCCAGTCCTTGCCTCTTTCATCTATGCGGTTCTCTCCAAAAGGTGTCATCTCCTCTGTTCAGAAGGTGGTTAAGGAAAAGTTCAATCATACATTTCCTCTTTAGTGTTCCCAGAATTTTTTAATGTACATCTAACATTAATATTTGTTTGCAATTTAGACTTACCACCTAGAAATTCCCTGAAGGTAAGAATTTTGTATTTTTCATATAGTTTTCTCCAGACCTTAGCACTTAGCCAGGTATTAATGAATATTGGAAAATAGACTTTAAAAATGTAAAAAATATACACAAATAACCTATTTGACAGTAATAAGAATTCAGGAATAGAAAAGGCACGTTATATACACACTTTGGGAGTTATCATTACCTCATGGAATGTTATTCCACCATTATTAAATTATGAAATTCTTACAAACACCTTCTGTGAATGACACGCTTGAGGGAGATGTTCTAAGTTAAAGTCAGAAGTTGTCTAATAAATTTTAAAATCGAGCTGGGGAGATGATATATATTCACTGATATTTATATGAAGAAGCCAGGTTGGATAATTACTATAAAAGTTAGAATTAAGAACACATGTATCCTTTCTCTATGTGCTTTTTCTTCTTCCACTTCCCTCTACATGCATTTGTACAGTCAATTGTGTTCACTGTCAACTGGATCAATGTCAATTGCAGAAACATCAGCATAGCAATGATACCATTGAAATTAGCATTTAACCTGTTCTCCAAGTATCACCATTGCTAGGATTGATTTAAGCATATAGCAAAATGATGATGATGGATGGCAACTCTCATTTTGGAAATAGATATCTAGCAAGTCATAGGTCAACAAACAAATTATTTGGTTCATTTCTTTTGCTCATAAAATTGCCTGAACTAATTATTTTCCCCTTTTGTAGGAATGATATAAATCATAGAATCATACATAGAATGTTAAGATCATCTAATATAATCTTTGCATTTTACATTTGAAGAAACTGGGGCCAGTGAAATGACAGGACTTGTCCAAGGACACACAATGTAGTGGAACAAAGGTGACAACCAGGAGCTTTCAATTTCTAAGTGAATATCTTTTAAGGTGTTTAAAACACTTTTACAAATAGAAACACTCCGCATTACTGCAACTAAATCATCTCAGGTTCTTTCATTTGCTATTTGTTTCAGTTATATCACTAAACATAGTATTAATTTGATCAGTCCTCATCCCTGTTTTATTATAAGTCAAACATATGTATATATATTTTATGTGTATATATATTTATATTTATATTTACACTGGTACATCAAGGAGATTTGTTGGAAATCTCTTTCTCTCTCACAACTTACTTCTCAGGGAATATGTTCCTGCCCATAGAGCTTTCTGCATGGGGACCTGGATCAGAAAATGGAGTTATTTTGGCCTTAACAGATTTGAGCACAAGTGGATACTTAAAGTAAAAAAAAAAAAAACTATATTGGCCAGGCAGGGTGAATTATATTTTTTTCAGTGAATAATTTAAACTGAGATGACAATTTGTGGTGTTCTGCATTTCTAATGTCCTGTGGAGTTGAACAGAAAGATGGTATCATTTATTCATTAATTCTGCAAACATTTATTGAGAGCCTGCTATGTGCCAGGCACTTTTCTGAGCAATTGGGACACATCAGCAAATAGAAGAGATAAAGACCCATACCCTTGGGGGCTTACAATCTAGTGTGAGAGACAAACAATAAGCCACAGACTTACTAAATAAGACATGATACAATATATGAGACAGTGATAAATCCTATGAAAGAAAGAAAATACAAAGTGGATAAGGGGTGTCAGGATTGCTAAGGTGGGGAGGGTGTGAGTCACAGTTTTAATTTGGGAAAATGACATTTGAGCAAAGACTTTAAAGGATATAAGAAAAGTTGATCAGAGCAAATCTATAATGGACAAAAGCTCCAGGCACAGGGGACTCCCAACAATGAGAGGCAGCCTAGCATGTTCTAGGAACATCGGCAAAAAGGCCAGGGTGAATGGAAGGAAGGACACAAGCTGGAAAACAGCAGTGACAAGTCAGGGAGAACACAGAGGACTAGATCACATACAACACTGGATGCAAAATCACGGCAAAGTATTCCTTGTATAAGTCAAAAAATTATGGGACTGCAGAGAAAAGTATTTGGGAGAGAAGAGAATGAAATTGATATGCAGGAAGGGATTGAGACTTTGTAACCACAGAGAAGGGAATTTCTGTGTGTCTTGGTCACATTTTCTACAACTTGTATCTTTCCAATTACCCACTATTTTACTAATAAAACTTTTATTGACTCGAGAAGTTTTGTAACAAAAAGACTTGGATTAGATACATTTAATTTTAAAGAAATATGGTAAAATGAGCTAGTATAGAATAGGTTTTTCACATTCAGAAAGCATATATCAGAATAGCATCTACAATATCAGGACAAAACTCTAGAATGACTGAATGTGAATATGGCTTGAATATTCAAAACACAGGTGTCTAATATCTTGAATACATTTCTAAAATAATATCTAAAAAGTACTTTTCAAAGTTAAATTGTGGTGGGTTATGAACATAAGAAACTTGAGTGTTTCATGGAAGCAAATTTATATACATTGAAACAACACAATTTCTGCATATACAAACAAATTATGACCCAAGGTATAATCTTGGCTGATGGGATATATTTAGGCAGCTTTTATCCAATAAGAACTAACCTTTTGAAGCTATTGGTACTGAAGGAAGTATAATAGGACAAAATAGCTTAGAGTCTGCATTTAGATTGAAACAATAAAAATAAACACTGGGAAAACTCATCACCCCCTCCAAAAGAAATATGATCCCTATAGGTAGTTGACTACTGAGATAAGAACAAATTGAGCAACAACAACAACAAAAAAAGAAAAATAATTAAATTAACTAGTTAACTAGGCTTTTGTTCATATTGCTGCAAAATTAAAAACAAAAACAAAAACAAAACAACCAGATGACCCTAGAGGTCCTATCAAACATTGATATCTATGTAACACCCAAACGCATTTACCTACTGACTCACCAAAATCTTACATGAAGGTTCTTCTCAAGGATAACAATTATGCACCAAACTAGAGAAGCTCTAAAGAACAGAAAATGGAGAGACTCTGGAAGTCACAAGGTGATACTTGAAAAAAAAGCATCTGAAATGCTTGAAAATCCTGAGTACCTGGTAAGGTCAGGACCTCGCCACTTACAAGATATCTTGATGTACTAATAAGGAGTCTCAGCCCTCCGTGTCTAAAGAAAAGTGACCAGAAACATGACCTTTTTTCTTATAGTTCATAGAATTTTTTTTCAGTTATGAAAGAAGCACAAGGTAACGTAAAATAAAACAAAATAAGACAATCACAAGATTTCCCCTGCTACAATAAGAAAACTCATTGTTCAAGGTCATAGACCTGGGATAAAGATAAAGATAAATCTGGGATGTGAATTATGGTCTCCTGATATGCATTGCTCAGTCACTTTGCCTAAACACACACAGCAATTCCTTAGCAAGCTTAGCATTACAGACCTCGCCCAAATCCCGATCACCAAGTAAACTGTCTCATAGCAATGTTCCAGCTCTGTGTGGCTTATACTGAGAAATTTTCAACATAGGTGATGAAGAAAAGCACACATCTTAAAATTGGCATAAAAGATTAAAATCCTGAAATATAATAAATACAAAACCCACTGAAGTAGCCAAAGATAAACAATAGTTAGAGCCCCATCCTGAGTCTTGGCTTCAAATGAAGGGAGTTCCCAGAGAAATGTAAAGAGGGATCACGCTGGGACCAAGTTTTGAAGCCTCCCATCTTTTTTGGTCTAGGAAATTTGCATGTGCAATTACTACATTTGCATGCCTAATTACCCCACAGGAAGACACATATGCCAATTGGCATTTGAAAATGTGTTAACTGCACACACAGAAGGGTGGCCCTTTAAAATGTTGGCCATAAGAATCTAATCATTAGGAATGGGTCATGTGAGTCGGAGTGGGAGAGAAAGATGGTCCATTTTGAAGCCATCTGAGCATATTCATTTTGGATGCACACAAGGAGAATTGATTGATGAAATACTAGGTTTTGAGAAAGTACTTTGGAATCCGGCAGAATCCACAGGGAAAGCATTTCAGGCATTAGCTAATTGGATTAGCTGTGGTGTTTTCTGTGGATTGTAAGGAATTCATAAGCTACAGATTAAAATCATCAAACAACTCTGGTCACAGAAGTGAGGAGGCTCCTTTCTTGTGCTAGTAAACACTTAGTCCTGTGGACTATAAGTGCATTCAGTCCCCTTCTTCCTCCTAAGCAGATGGAATATATTCCATGAGGTTTGAAGTATATGTCTTTTTTCCCCACGCATTTTGTAAACACAAATCCTAGGAGAAAACAAATCATAACTTTGAATTCTGCATAATGATAAAGATTGCCTGTTCTCCCAGAATTGTGTAATTTCCTCTCAGCAGCAAGCAATGGGATATTTCCTCAGCTCAAGATAACCCTATTGAAAAGTCTTCTTTCTCTCTCTGTGCCATGCAAAAATAAGGATTTGAAGATTCCTGCAGAGCCAGATACAACCCTCGGAAATATATCTATAATTGTGAATTAGTAAATGCCTTATGGTATAAGACACTGATTGGAGGCATGAATTCTAAAAATGATGTGAGCTGGTGTCCAAAAATACGATTCTATACACCCTCAAATTCCACTGTAGGGAGTTTATTTTGGATTCTTCAGGTATCACTCTGGAGCCTATTAATATAGTTTTTGGGTTTCCCTAAGCAAGCCATGGACACATTCTATTGATTAAATCATTGAACATGAAAAGGGAGGAACTGGGTGGTGTTTTATACCTTTTCATATCCCTTTCCTTTGAACTCCTCGGTATATCACGTAAATGACTTTCCATAGTGACTTGTAAGCATCTTTTGTAGTCTATCCTCCCACTGACCAAAAGTATATCTTTTCAGATGAGAACTTAGAAGTACATTAAATTTGTCCACACCATCAAATCTTATTTACCTAGTTATAGTAATTAAACATAATAAACTTCCAGGTCATGAAAATGTTTTTTTTTTTTTTCCTAATTTCAAGTACTGCCTGATTTTTCCCCCCTCCAAAAAATAAAATACAAGAATGGCAATGTATAAGTACTACCTTTAGCACTCTTTTATAAGAACATAATAGAACAATTGAAAGAACATTGTTCTGGGAATGTGTAAATCTAAAGTCTATGAATGGGTATCATGGCTCCTTCTTCCAATTCATGATTAACTTAAATGTGATCAGCACTTCATACTGCTCACATCCCACTATGTGTTTCCATTGGAGAGACATCTTCCCTGACCACCATGTGGAAAGTAGCCTCCTTCTGACTATCACCATATTCAGTTCCATGGCATTCCTAGTACTTTTCTGGCTCTAAGATTATCGTCCTATTTTTAATTTTTGATCTTGCTCACCCAAAGCACAAGAAGTTAATTTCCATGACAGTAGAAATGAAGTCTTTATTTTTTTTCCTTTGTAATGCTCTCAACACCTAGAACAAAGGCTGACACATATTGCTTACTCCATGAATATTCATTCAGTGACTCCATCGAGCATCTATTACATGCCCGGTAATTTTTCAAGCATTATCCCATCTAACCCTCAAGACAACCTTATGGAAAAATACTGTAAAAGGAGGCTGAGATTTTAAGAATTTGAGTATTTATACAAACTGCCACAGCTAATAAATAGGGGGAGTTGTGTTCTATTCTCAGACTTATCCTCCTAGAAAAACTGTTTCTTTACATTATATATTATTGACTCTATTTTTATATTTGTCATAATTGTAAGAGTGACTCTATAGAAATAATTTAATATGGCTAAATATTAGTTAATTCCCCCCACCATCACACAAAAAAGGCTTTGAGCTAGATGTTCTTTTAAACTCTCCATTAACTGTGGGAGGTAGAAGTTCATCACTTTATTAAGCCTATTTTCTCTCTGATAACCATAAATATTTTAATTTTCTAAGGGGGAGGTATGCTTATTAAAGGGCAAATATACACTTTGATATTTTTCAAAATGAATTAAATTTAAAGTAAGATCTTCAATATATTATAAAAACTGCCTTTCTGTATTAAAGTTTATCAATTCAGAACTCTTCCCCTGAATGTGATGAAAATAAAAATATATTTTGTCATAACAATGAAACTAAGAAAATAGGTGATGATTCTGAGAGGCTCATAATTAAACTTTTAAGAACTCTTACTAAAATTATATAAAAGTCAGAGTCTCTTTTTTTCTTAGTTAAAATGAAATGTAAATCCTATAAAAGCTGTAATATCGTCTTCCTTTTTCAATCATGGTATTGCCAATGCTGTTTGATCTTCAGATGATTCTAGCTTTTAAAGAATAGTAAAACTTAACTTATCAAAATCTTGATTTTTTTTGAAAATTCTGTTTGCTAAGAATTACCAAAATGCAAATCAGTTTGCCCTTTCAGCTTTCATTAAACACTTGTGTAAGGAAATATACAAATTTCAGTACAATTCATGATACTCTATGAAGTCTGGAACAAAGTTTTTAAAAGTAAATTAGAAGCAATTATTGATTTTTAAAAAGCTCACTTTATCCAACAGTTTTCTCGCTCTTGCTTATTTCCTTATGTAAAAGAATTTAACCAAAGAAAGCCAGCATTCTAATTCAATTTCTCCTCCAAAGTATATAATTTTATTTCGTCATAATGGCTGCTTTTATTTCCAGGGTCAGATTTTATTTAAATTTCAGTCCATTAGGAACAAAAACTTGCCATTTTCTGATAAACAAAATCAGCAGGGGAGCCTCTTCAAACAAGAAATGTATTTCCATCGACCTTTGTTTTATTTGATCTAAATGACAGGTATACACCACTTTTCCTGTGTTTACTTTAAAAGATTCTGAAAAAAAGGGGGTGACATTTTTAACAACAAAACTAGCAATCACCCAAGTAGTCCTGTGACAGGCAGATGGAAGAAATGATAAAAAGATGTAATCCATTGCTTTAGACCACCAAAGAGGCCTAATATGAGTCATTAGCAGAAAACCGTTAATTTTCTTTTTTCCCTATTCTGACTGTTGTTTGTAGAAGTGCTTAGCCTCTTAGGAATTGGAACATTTAACTGTTTCTTGCAATTTTATAAGATGGAGGCCAAAGCATTAACAGAAGGGAATTAAGCAATATGTCATTACATAGTTTAAGAAATCTGAGTGCTATAGATAACATTTTAGAGCCTCTTTGGTTGAGCTTGATAATAGCTAGTAAGAATTAACTAGTAAAGCACTATAAAGATTACAAAGGTCTTTCACAAACAGTGTCTTCTTTCCCGGGCATCTTCACAAAAGTCAAGCATCTTAAATAGAAGTAAAACCCAGATCCTCTGATTCCAAATTCAAGACTACGTTAATCAATGCAAGTTAACAGAAAATATGATGATATTCCAATCTAGTATGAATGGAAGCAAACACTGCCCCAAGTTTGTTTGGCAAAACATGAGTTTTCTATGGTGCGAAAAGATATCAATTAGGGAGAAAAAAGGATTCATGGGTATCTATATCTATATAATGTATTAAACAAAGTAAAACAGAAGATATCAGAATATTCTCAGCAGAAGATATCAGAATATTTAATATGCTAATATATGTTGGTTGTGGCCAAAGGTTGATTTAGCATGCAGTCCTTCTTTGAATTATAATGATTAAGAAAACTTACATTCTGAGGATTTCTATGAACTAATGTTAAAGAAAACCATTGGTGAATTCTGTTCCAAAATTCTCTACTCTTTACAGTCTCTCTTTCTCTCTCAATATAGATCATATAGATATAAAATAGATATATTAGTAGAGCAATAGATGCATATATTATGTATACATACACATGATATATAGTTATTAATATATAGGTACACATAGCTATACATATTATATATGTACACACAGTATATGCACATTATATGTTTATACAAGTCTGTATATAAGTATGTGTGTGTATTTTTTTCCTTCATTGTGAAAATTCATAGATTCCTTATGGACTGGATTTTTTGCAAACAATCTTGGATATGTAAATGTTTTTCACTCACTCTGATATGACAAGTAATTAGCAATACACTACAAAGCACGGTAAATCTTAATGCTTATTCAGTCAATAAAATTGTGTCAATTACTGTCAATGTTTGATTTAGGCATGTTTATTTTAACAAGCAGTTAACCAATTTTTTTCATAATTATGTGAATCTAATTTAAAATGCTGGTTTTAAATGTGAATACGTGAAGGTGACTTCTGTAAGATATCATATTATCGTTTTACTTATGTAAGTTAAGATACTGAACACAATGGAAATTACATTAACCTCACTCTACATAATGTGTTAATGCAGTCCTTGAGAGACCAGAGAGGGCCTCATGATATCTTTATAAAAGAAGAAAAGAAAAAGACAAAGAAAAGAAAAAGAAAAGGAAGAGCAAAAAGTTTTTCCCTTATGTGAGGTGAAATTCTTATATATAGATTATTTTTGTTTTATTTATACTCGCAGATAATGTGAGATTATAAATTTCTGATTTCTTGAGATCAGAACAGGGACAAAATGAAACATTGTAAAGGATTTACTCAATTTGCAACTCTCCTCTTCAGAACTATCTTGTTATCCAAGGGATTATAAAAATGTTACACTAAGAAACTAACATTTGATTTCTGTTAACTTTTCCATCATACATAGAGGTAGAACTCTAAATATGAAGAAATTTTAATATTAAATATTATATATATGTCTGAATGAAACTATGATCTTTTCTTTCAGTTCCATAAAAATCATAGTATTTTTAAGAATCAGGCCATTAAAATTTTTGAGCAGTAAAATTCATGGTTTTGAACACACTGTGAAAATATATATATATATATATGGTATATGTATATAAATGTGGTATATATACATTTATATACATTTATATATACCACATTTTATTAATTCACTCCTGTATTGATGGACACTTGGGTTGTTTCCTCATCTTTGCAATTGTGAATTGTGCTGCTATAAACATTCTAGTACAGATGTCTTCTTTACAGAATGCCTTCTTTTCCTTTGGGTAGATGCCCAGTAGTGGGACTGCTGGATCAAATGGTAGCTAGCTCTTTGAGGTATCTCCATATTACTTTCCATAGAGGTTGTACTAGTTTGCAGTCCCACCAGCAGCGCATGAGTGTTCCTGTTTCTCCCGTCTCACCAACATTTGCTATTTTGGGACTTTTTGATAAAAGCCATTCTCACTGCAGTTAAGTGACATCTCATTGTTGTTTTGATTTATATTTCCTTGATGATTAGAGATGTTGAGCATTTTTTCATGTTTCTTTGGCCATTAGTCTGTCTTCTTTTGGAAAGTTTCTGTTCATGTCCTTTGCCCACTTTTTAATGGGTTCATTTGATTTTTTCCTTGCTGATTTTCCTGAGTTCTATATAGATTCAAGTTATCAACCCTTTATCAAATGTGTAGCATGTGAATATTTTCTCCCATTGTGTAGGTAGTCTGTTTGCTCTTATGATAGTTTCCTTGGCTGTGCAGAAGCTTTTTATTTGATCAGGTCCCATTTAATTATTTTTGTTGTTGCTGTGATTACCTTTGGAGTCTTCTTTATAAATTCTTGCCTAGGCCAATGTCTATAAGAGTTTTTCCAACATTTTCTTCTGGATTTCTTATAGTTTTGTGCCTTAGGTTTAAGTCTGTTATCCAACATGGGTAACATGTTGATTTTTGTGAGAGATGAGATGTGGATCCTGTTTCAGTCTTCTACATGTGGCTATCCAATTTTCCCAGCACCATTTATTGAATTAGGATTCTTTTCCCCAGTGTATATTTTTGTCTTCTTTGTCAAAGATCAGATGGCTATATGAGGATGATTTTATGTCTGGCTTCTCAGTTCTGTTCATTGGTCTATGTCTCTGTTCTTGTGCTATTCCCATGCTGTTTTAGTTACTATAGCCTTGTAGTATAGCTTGAAGTCTGGTAAATTGATGCCTCCCAATTTGTTTTTTTGGCTTAAGATTGCTTTTGCTATATAGGGTCTTCTCTGGTTCCATACAAAGCATAGAATTATTTTTTCTACATCTGTGAAAAATGATGTTGGCATTTTAATAGGGGTTGCATCAATCCATAGATTACTTTGGGTAGTATAGACATTTTAACAATGTTGATTTTGTCGACCCATGAACAGGATATGGTTTTCCACCTGTTTATGTCCTCTGCTATTTCCCTCCTCAGTGTTTTGTAGTTCTCCCTGTAGAGATCTTTCACCTCCTTAGTCAAATATATTCCTAGGTATTTTATTTTCTTTGATGCTATTAAGTAGCATATTGAGCCTTTGATTTAGTTCTTAGTTTGACTATTGTTGGAGTATAGGAATGCTACTGATTTCTGTACATTGAATTTGTAACCTAAGACTTTGCTGAATTTGTTTATCAATTCCAGTAGTCTCATGGCAGAATCTTTGGGGTTTTCTAGACATAAGATCATATTGTCAGCAAAGAATGATAGTTTGACCTCTTCTGCCCCCGTTTGGATGCCCTTGATTTCCTTCTCTTGTCTGATTGCTCTGGCTAGGACTTCCAGAACTATATTGAACAGAAGTAATGATAGAGGGCAAACTTTTTTGGTTCCAGTTTTAAGCTGGAATGCTTTCCATTTTTCCCCATTCAGTATGATGTTGGCTGTGAGTTTGTCATATATAGCTTTTATCATGGTTAGGTAAGTCCCATCTATGCCTATTTTCTTAAGCATTCCTATCATTTTTGCCTTAATGACATGAAGTGTTTCTTGCTAGAAACACTGTTAAAGTCAGAGTAAACAATAAATAACAACACTCTTTATTCTATCACATCTGAATACCACATTTTACCAGCTTGGCCATAAGAAACTAGGTCCTGTACAAATAATGAAACTTATATGAAGACCTCTTCTAATATTTCTAAATAATTTAAAAAGATAATGTGATAGAAATATTATCCAGGTGTCATGGCATGCTCTCATAGTCCCAGGTACTTGGGAAACTGAGGCAGGAAGATCTCATAGGCCAAGGATTTTGAGGTGGCAGTGAGCTATGCTGACACTACTGTCCTCTAGCTAGGGTAATAGAGCAAGACTATGTCTCCAAAAATAAGTAAATAAATAAATAAAAGACAATGTGGTTGTATTTGACCTTTTTATACAAGTTTCCCACTGACAGATCTGCTATTTATAAATAGCAGATTAAATAAATAAAATATATTTATTTTTAAATATAGAGAAAGCTAAACCAAACATTCTGTCATATATTTTCAATAATATTAAGACATTGCAAGTTATCAAGCCCAGTGGTTTCCAACAGGTTACAATTTAGCTCTATCCCCTCCATCCAAAGACATATGGCAATGTCTGGAGACATTTTTGGTTATCACAATTTGGGAGTGCTGCTAGGATCTAAAGGGTAGAGGGTAGAGACACTGTTAAACATCTGACATTGCACAAGATAGGTCCCACAACAGAAGAGTACCTGGCCCAAAATGTCACTAGTGAGTGACAATATTGAGAAACTTTGCCTTATACAAAGAATATTGGGAATTAAACACATGTATATACTTTATCCAAACTTTTCCCCAAAGAAATTAAGGTGCATGGGAAAACATGCATCAGAGAAGTAGATCATAATGCATATATCAATGAACAAAGAGAATATCAGTAAGAACTGCATATCAAAACCAGGGAGAAAGGAACAGGGAAGGTTTTACAGTATGGTCTAGGGCTGGGAAACAGCAGTGAGCCCTTGCTTACAAAGCAACTGTCAAAGTGCCTTATTCTCTAAGTCAACCTTAAGGCTCAAACTTTAACCAATAAAATTGTCCCCGCTTAACCTTAGGAAGTACACATATCACATGCTTATTTTTTTCCCTATCTGAAATGGGCAATGGCTTTGTCACTCTTGCTATACTTAGTTTACTGCTATTCACACTTTAGGGCTTTAGGGTTTTTAATGCAATATGATAGATTTATTTTTAAATGCTTTTAGTTTGCTTTTCAATTTAATGATTTGTTACATTATTTACAGGCTAATTTAGTGAACCTACATAAGATTAATTGCATGGTCTTTTAGGACACGTGACAAATCATTAAAAAGTGATAAAACCAGGCAACTGAAAAACAAGCGGCTTGTGACATATGAATGGGATCTCTAGGACCATTTATTAATGTACATTTTGGTGAGATTTGTTTCAAGATCTAAAGCAATACTAGCTTAGAATTGAACATGGGATTGCACAATATTTGAAAGTAAGATACTTGGATAACTCAATAGACCAGAACAGAGTAATGAGTTTATTTTTGCAAGTAGAAGGAAACCTCTGACATACAGTTCAAAATAACCAGTCTTTAGTGTACTATTTCTTTCAAGAAATAATTGACAAAACTTTCTTTGGGGACTTTATTTATTTTTCAACTTAAAAATAATAAATTTGTAACACATGTACTTTTTATCCAGCTTGTGTTTCAGCATCTGGATAAGGTTCATGTTAATAGAAATGAAAGGTATGCACAGTAATGTTACAGTGTATAATAAATTGTTGGAGGGTAGTATTGGTTGCATATGATTAAATACCTTTGTCTTATATTTAAATACAGGAATGTCCTGTTGGTAGGATCCCCGCATGTTTTGGGTAATATTCAGATTACTGTGATGGGATAGGAAGAAGAATATGTGTTAATCCGTGTGTTTAAAAGCTGCTGCTTCATTACTGCCTTTATGTCCAAATATATTAGAAGCCATACATTTAACACATATTTCCTAAACCTCTTCTATTCCTCTAATGGGTGTGAAGTAAGGTGACAAATCATTTTGGTATGCTCAATGCTAAGAACTTATCAGCACGTCAGACTTTCAGTACCCAAATCAGGACAGTACTGGACAAACAAGGATGGCTGGTCACCGTACTCACTTTCTTAGCACTAAATGATATGAAGGATTTCTGGAGCTGGGATTACTGAAACAAATATTGGCATAAAACCTGAACCCAACTAGATAGAATACAACTAAAGAATGGGATTAGATAATTGCCCCAGGAGAGAAAGTGATAAGATTCTAAGAAAACTTGGAAAAGGAAGAAATTACTGGTACTTAACGGGAAGGGCATTCAGTTATTTTGATTAAAATTTGCAGGACTAGTAATAGGCTGACAAATTACAAATGCAGAAAGTACAATTACAAAAGAGGGAAAATTGTTTTTCATTTATCCAAAATTCAGATTTAACTGGGTGCCCTATATTTTATATAGCAAACTTAGAAGAAAATGAAAGCATAGAGAAAAATAAGAAATAAATGGTACTGCTCTAGAGAAAGAGAGTGGATGGATTTGATTGGCCCAATTGTTCTCAAACCTGACTAAATGTTAAAATCACATGAATAGTTTTTTAAAATTCATATAGATACATGATCACGCCCATGGATTCTGATTCAATTGGTTTAGGATGGAGCCCAATTGCTGACAAGCCCAAAAACTTCTACCCTCAAAATTATGTCCAACTGAATTTTTAAGACTTTATATTTTTATTAATTAATTTTTAAAATTATAGTTGACACATAATTGTACATATTTATAGAGTGTGGTTCCAATGCGTGTATACATTGTGTAATGATCAAACCAGCGTAATTACCATATCCATCACTTTAAATCTTTATCATTTCTTTGTAGTAAGTCTTTATTTTTTTTTTTTGGAGCAATTTTAGGTTCACAGCAAAATTGAGAGGAAGGTACAGAGATTTCCCATATACTCCTTATCCCAACTCATGTATAACCTCCTCCATTATCAATATCCCCAACCAGAATGGTACATTGTCATAGTTGATAAAACTACATTGACACATCATAGTCACCCAAAGTCTATAGTTTACATTTGGGTTCATTCTTGGTGTTGTATATTCTGTGAATTTGGACAAATGTATACTGACATGTATCCATCATAATATCAGAGTATTTTCACTGCCATAAAAATCTTCTGTACTCTATCTATTCATCCTTGGCCCCACCTCAACCCCTGGCAACCACTGATCATTTTACTGTTTCCATAGTTTTACCTTTTCCAAAATGTAATATAGTTGGAGTATGTAGCCTTTTCAGATTGGGTTCTTTTACTTAGTAATATGCATTTAAGAGTCTTTTATGTCAGTTTATGGCTTAATAGCTCATTTCTTTTAAGTGCCAAATAGTATTCCTTTGTTTAGATATACCACAGTTTATTTATCCATTCACCTTCTGAAGGACATCTTGGTTGCTTCCACATTTTGGCAATTATATCTGAAGCTATGTAAACATCCCTGTGCAGGTTTTATGTGTGAACATGTCTTGAACTCGTCTCGTAAATATCAAGGAACATGATTGTTGAATTGTATGGTAAGTGTATGTTTAGTTTTGTAAGAAACTGCCAAATTGTCTTCTAAAGTAGCTATACCATTTTACATTCTCACCAGCAATGAATGAGAGTTCCTGTTGGTCCACATCCTCACCTGCATTTGGTGTTGTCAGTGTTCCAGACTGTGGCTGTTCTAATAGATATGTTGATGGTATCTCGTTGTTTTAGTTTGCATTTCCATGGAGACATATATGTACAGCATCTTTTCCTATGCTTATTATCTATCTATATATCTTTGGTGTGATGTCAAGGTCTTTGGTGCATTTTTTAATGTTCTTGTTTATTTTTTTATATTGAATTTTGAGCTTTTAGTATAATTTGGACAACAGTCTTTTATCAGATGTGACTTTTCCAGGTATTTTCTCCTGGTCTATATATTCTCTTCTCATTCTCTTGACATGGTTTTTCACAGAACAGGAGTTTTGAATTTTAATGAAGTAAAGCTTATCTATTAATTCTTTCATAAATCTTGCCTTGTTGTTTATTTAAAAAGTCATCACCATACCTGAAGTCATCTAGGTTTTCTCATATGTCAATTTCTAATTTTATAGCTTTGCATTTTACATTAGGCCTATGATCCATTCTGAGTTAATTTCGTCATAGTTGTGAGGTCTATATCTATATTCTTTTGTTTGTTTGTTTGTTTGTTTGCATGTGAATGTCTAGTTGTTTCAGCACCATTTGCTGAAAAAATTATGTTTGCTCCATTGTTTTGCCTTTGCTCCTTTGTCAAAGATCAGTTTGTTTTTTATTTGTGTGTGGGGGGAGATGTCTATTTCTGGGCTCTATCAACTGTCCTGTTAAACTATTTGTCTATTTTTTTCACCAATACCACACTTTCTTGATTGCTGTAGCTTTATAGTAAGTCTTGACATTGGTTAGTGTCAGCCCTCCAACTTTGTTCTTTTAATCTAATATTGCATTGGCTATTCTGGGTCCTTTGCCTCTCCATATACACTTTAGAATCAATTTGTTAATATCCACAAAAGTACTTTCTGAAATTTTGATGAGAATTGCATTCTCTCTATAGATCAATTTGGGAAGAACTGACATCTTGACAATATCAGCTTTTCCTATCCAGAAACATGGAATATCTCTCCACTTATTTAGTTCATCTGCCATTCATCAGAGTTTTGAGGTTTTCCTGAGAGTAGATGTAGTACATATTTTGTAAAATTTACACCTAAGTATTTCTCTTTTTTGGAGCTAATGTAAATGATGCTATGTTTTTAATTTCAAATTCCACTTGTTTGTTGCTAGTATAGAGGATAGCAATTGATTTATAGATATTAACTTTGTATAATTTCAACCTTGTTATAATCACTTATTAGTTCCAGAAAGTTTTTTTTGGTTGACTCTGGGATTGGGATTTTCTACATAGATAATTATGCCACCCACAAATAAAGAATCTTTATTTCTTTCTTTCTGATCTGGATACATTTTATTTCCTTTCCTTATCTCATTGTATCAGCTATAATTTTAGTACAATGACAACAAGGAGGGTTAGAGGAGAAAACCTGGCCTTGTACCTGCCCTTAGTGGGAAAGCTCTGGCTTCCTTACTATTAAGTATGATGCTAGCAGTATGTTTTTTGTAGATATTGTTTACCAAGTTGAGGAAGTTATTCTCTATTCCTTGTTTACTGAGAGTTTTTATCATGAATGAGCATTTAATTTTGTCAAATGCTTTTTCTGCATCTATTAATATGATCATGTGATATTTTTCTTTTTTTGCTTGTGTATGCAATGGATTACATTAGTTGACTTTCGAATATTGAATCAGGCTTGCCTACTTGTGATAAATCCAACTTGGTGTGGTATATAATTATTTTTTATACATTGTTGGTTTTGATTGCTAATATTTTGTTGAAGATTTACTCTCTATGTTCATAAAATATATGTTGATCTGTAATTTTATTTTCTTTAACATATTAACTGCCACACTAAAAAAAAATATTTTTCCTTGGGTAGACAGTGTTTTATTAGGAAAATATAATAAAATCTTTGAAAACAAAATGATCTTTTCTAATTTAATGAAAAAATTGTTATATTTCTTTCTCTGAAAGTATAGATAACATTATAAAAGGCAAGAAAATACTAAAAATGAAGAATGCTATAGGGTTTATAATTTATAATTTAGAAAGTATTTCTTGTGCTTCTATCATCTGACAGAGATTTTAGAGAATTGGTATAATTTTTTCTTTAAATGTTTGATGGAATTCACCAGTGAATCCATACGAGTCTGGTACTTTCTGTTTTGGAAGGTTATTAATTATTGATTCAATTTCTTTAATAGATATAAGCTTATTCAAATTGTGTATTTCTTCTTGCATGAGTTTTGGCAGCTGTGTCTGTCAGGTAATTGGTCCATTTCATCTAAGTTCTGGAATTTATGGGCATAGAGTTATTTATAGCATTCGTTTCTTATCCTTTTGATGTATATGGGCTCTGTAGTGAGGCTTTTTCTTTCATTTCTGGTGTTAATAATTTGTGACCTCTCTTTTATTCTTAGCTTGGCTTGAGGCTTATCAATTTTATTGATTTTATTCAAATAACCAGTTTTTGAATTTCCTAATTTTCTTTATTAATTTCCTATATTCAATTTTATTGATTTCTGCTCTAATTCTTATTATTTCTTTTCTTCTACATTGGATTAAAATTTCTCTTATTTTTCTCATTTCCTAAAGTAGGAACATAGAGTATTGATTTTAGATCTTTCCTTTTTCTAATATTTGCATTTATGCCCAACTGATTTTGACAAAAATATTTTTAAAAATTCAGTGAAGAAAAGATAAACTTTTCTACGCATGTGGCTGAGGCAATTAGACATTCTATGCAAAAAAATAAACCTCAACCTAAACCTTACATCTTATTTGCATATTAACTCAAAATAGATCACAGACTTAAATGTAAATAAAACTATAAAATTTTTAGAGAAAAGCATAGGAGAAAATCTTCAGGATCTAGAGTCAGGCAAAGAGTACTTAGACTTGACGCCAAAAGCACAATCCATAAAATGAGTAATTGATAAATTGTATCTCAACAAAATTTAAAACTATTGCCCTTTGAAGACACTGTGAAGAGGATAAAAAGACAAGCTACAAACTGGGAGAAAATATTTGCAAGCCACATATCCAGCAAAGGACTAATGTCTGGAATGTGTAATGCAATAGGAAAACCACAACAATACAATTAGACAAATGAACAATAGACATGCAAAGAAATTTTAATGAAAAAGATTCACAGAGACAAGCAAACACAGGGAAAGTGTTCAACATAATCAGCCATGAGGGAAATGCAAGTTAAAACCAAAATGAGATATTGCAACGCACCTATCAGAAAGGCTAAAATAAAAATAGAGGGAATACCAAATGCTGAAGAGGATGCAGGGAAACTGAATAATTCATACATTGCGGATTGAAATGTAAAATGGTACAGCTACTTTGAGAAAACAGTTGGGCAGTTTTGGCACTTTCCTATATGCAATCACCACATGACCCAGCAAATGCACTGTTGGGCATTTATCCCAGAGAAATAAAAGCTTATGTTTGCATAAAAACCTGTACATAAATGTTCATAACAGCTGTATTCATAACAGCCAAAAACTGAAAGCATCTCATATGGTCTTTAATGGGTAACTGGTTAAACAAACTGTGGTGCACCCATAACATGGGACAAGATTCAATAATAAAAAAGAAAAAGCTATTGATAAACAACTTACATGATCTCAAATGAATTATACTCTCTAAGAAAAGCCGATACAAAAAGATTATATACTATGTGACTTCTATATAACATTCTTGAACTGACAAAATTATAGAAGTGAAGAAGAGAGGAAAGGGGAGTTTGGTGTGTGCCATTTTGAAAGGGCAGCAGGAGAGAACATCACTGTAATGATAGAACTGCTTTATATCTTGACGCTGGTGGTGAATACATGACCCAATGCCATTTACTCCATCATCACCTTCATTTTCTTAGTGATCTTCATATTCAGATAATTTTAACCTTTCAAGAAGTTACTCTAGGACCCATCTTAGTCATTATATTAATTAATGGTACTTTTAAAGATGTTTTATATTTTATTGACTCAATGAGAGAAAATTAGGCAGAATATGATTAGGTATTTGGCCAAACACCATTAATAATAGAAGCTTTGAAAGAAAGGGAACAAACTCTAGGACACCAAAGGGATTTTAGAGGGTAAGGTGTGCATTAAAAGATCACTTCCTCCAGTTAACATTTACTTTATCCTCCACCTCACTCCTGTGAAATCTTTTCCTATTTCTTCAATCATTTTTTGGTACCAGATTTTAAGGCAATATCAAAGACTCATTCTGTCACCCTGTTTTCCGTATTTCATAATTTTGAAGATTTTTGAAGGGCTTATTTATAATGGGCCTACTACTTTCAGTTCTTTAACTTGCCTAAAATAGTTGGCCAGCCTTTCTTATTCAGAGTTCTACTCAATTTAAAAACTCATTCTTTTTATATTTTGGTTTGCCAGTCTAATCCTAAGCCCTTCATTATGGAAAATGAGGAGGAAAACTAATATTTGAGATATAAATCTAAAATGGAGAAAATAATTTATAACTAACACTTTAGTGGGACTTATGGAAGAATGGCATGGTTGGCGGTGTCAATCAAAGTAAAAATCAAGGGAGATAAGACCTTAGAGACTGTGCCAACCATACTCTTCAAATGGAACAAAATGGTAATTATGAAATTAAAGCCACTAGATGCTTAACAAAGATTCACTCATTACATGTAAGCCAGTATCTTAAATATTAAGAAGAAACTCTGGAGAGAAACTCTTAAGGATTCTCAAGTTAATAATTTGGTTTTGTTTGGTTTTTGATTTTTGAAATTAAATAATTGTTTTATAGCCAAGGATTTAAAATAATTTTTTTTGCATTAGGTAGCAAGGATAGGAGAGTGACTGTTCTTGGATTTTTTGTGAATACAACAGAGTGTGCTCTGAAAATTTCATAAAAGTGAAACTCTTTAAAGAAAACATTCTCTTTCCTCCATCTCTCTCTCTCTCTTCCTTTCTCTCTTTATTTTTCTCCCTCCCTTGTTTCCTTCCCTCTTTCCATTTTCTTCTTATAATTAAGCAGAGAGAGAAGGGACAACTGAAACTACAAATTCTCTATATGAAGGTGGAATGCTGCCTTTTCCAAAAACCAAACAGGAAGTACACTGGATCTAAATGAATATTCTCTCTCTATTACTTTCTTAACTTCAATCAATTATATAAGCCATGATTACTCATTTGTTTGATAACAATATCCATAGGGAAAATATGGCTCTAAACATTTTTTAATTTAAAAATTAGTAGTAAAATTAATTCAATTTTATGTAATTACTAGATCCAATATCAGCACAGATTTGTGGATTCTTGGACTCAAAACAAAAGGAATTACATGGCAGAAAACTAATTACAAAAGGATATACATCTAAATGCATGAGGTCTACGCTTGTATGTTGTTAACATCAAGGTAATATATAAACCTTTGATCAAGGAGGGGTGATGTTGGGAGGGGGATGAGGGATCAAAAACTACCTATCTGGTACAATGTACACTATTCAGGTGATGGGTACACTAAAAGCTCTGACTTTCCTACTATATAATTTATCCTCATATCAAAAAACTACTTGTACCCCCTCTAAATCTTTTGA
This sequence comes from Cheirogaleus medius, assembly GCA_008086735.1. NCBI lineage: Eukaryota > Metazoa > Chordata > Mammalia > Primates > Cheirogaleidae > Cheirogaleus > Cheirogaleus medius. The sequence continues at coordinate 2,799,111 of VBSM01003200.1, read as the reverse complement.
AATGAGAAAAAGAATAGGTAAACAGATGTGATAAAAGGATATGGAAAAAAATGAAAGTTATTGCTGCTCCTAATCATAAAAGTGCTCCTTTTTCATATTTCTAAGAGATCTAGAAACATATGCATAAAAAGCGAGGTGTTCATAGTAACCTGTAAAGAATGTCACAGTCAGAAAAAAAATCTAGACCTCTTAGAGTAAATTGAAAATAAAATTGCAAAACTGCCCACTGATTTATCATATTAAGAAAGAAAAACATTTGGAAGTCAAACAACTATTGTGTCTGATTTCATTTCAAAGCACACACAAAACAGAATTTTCTATATATAAACTTATTTTTGCTTAAGCCATATCACTTCACACCTGGTGACCCTTGAATCTGACCTATTGGCCCATGTCCTGAGCCTCAGCCTAAGTAAAGGCAAGAAATGTTTAGGTAGCTTGCTTTACATTTGCTACTGGGGTGGATTATTTTCACGTTCTAATCTCGTCACCTTTTTCACTTGCCAGAACTGAGTTTGGTGGACTGTTTTCTGACTTAGTCGATATGCAAGCCTCCCTTCTGTGGTCAATACCCTTGTACATCTGGAACTAGGCTTTCTATCTTTCTTATACCTGGGGTATCAGTTCAGGGCACCAGCAGGAGAAAGATACTCAAATTGGATAACTTGAGAAGTGTTTAATAAATAGTCTCTTGACAAATACATAGTAAGAGTATAAGGGAACCACAAGGGATAATGCAACCACAGCACGGGGGGGCAGGCTCCCACCCTTATCTAAGAAGGTGCAAGGAGAGGGAACTGCTACTACAATGCCAAAGGAAGGAGGAACCTTCCACAGAAGAGTGCAGCAAACCCGAAGTAAGTCTACAGGAAGAAAAATTGGCAACGCCCACCCACATTACTATTATACTACTGTATTTGCAGGACTATTATGTTATATGTTTTGGGGTACAAATAGTATTCATACAAAATTTGTGAGCATTTAAGAAATAGACTTGGCAATTTTCTAAAACATTTTCAAGTGAATTCCCCTAAGTCATCTTTTTCTTGTATCACTTAAATTATTTCATTGTTTGTATTCTCACCTTTTTTCTCCTTTTCACTAAGTATCAAAGGTGACCCTAATTCCCCTGCTTAAAACTACTCAAGTACTTTTCCTGGACCTTAATATAAAATTCACATGCCTTATTTTACGAGACCCTATGTCAGAAGTCATCAAACTACAGCCCTCTGGACGAATCCAGCTTGCTGCCTCATTTTGTAAATAATGATCTATTGGCACAGAGGTGTGCTCATGTATTTATGTATTATCTTAGACTGTGTTTTGCACTACACAGGCAGAGTTGAGTAGTTGTGACATAAACCGTATGTCACACAAAGCCTAAAATATTTACTTTTTGGCCCTCTATAGAAAAAGTTTGTTGACTCTTGCCCTGCCAGAATGGGCTGGACTCTTGCATGACTAGCTCCATCTTTATCTTGAAGTCACTTCTTCCAAGGAGTTTTCAGTGAATACTCTGCCTTAATTAGAGTCCCTCTATTATTTTCTCAGTTTCTATTTACTTTATGGCATTTACTATAACTTGTGGGCGCCTTACAATTGTTAACATTTTGATATATTTGCTTTATCAAATATCTATATCCATCAATCCACCTTATTTTTTTTAACTTTTATTTTTGAAATAATTATAGATTCACAGGAAGTTGGAAAAATTAGTGCAGGTCCTTTATGTCCTTTATCTGCTTTCTCCCAATGGTTACATCTTACCTATCTATAGTGTAATATCAAAGTCATGACATTGGCACTGTGCACGTATAATTCTATGTCATTTTATTACACGTGTAGATTCATGGAGCCACCACTGCAATCAAGGTAGAGAACTACTCCATCGCCACAAACATCTCCCTCATGATACCTCTTTATAGTTGCACCTCCCTCCTTCACCACGCCCTACACCATCCCTAACTCTTAGTAACAGCTCATCTGTTTCCCATCTCCATAATTTTTAATCTACATCATTTTTGATGCATGCTGATTTACCTTGTTATGTTCCCACTAATAGCAATTAAATAAACTCCAAAAAGGCAAAAACATACCTTTCCTATTCATCATTTTGCTCTAACTTCTGAATTTTCTAGAATCCAATCTTGGATTTTTATAAGGTTATCTGGTAGATTTCCCTAATATAATTCCAATCTCTATTTAAAAGCAGATTTCTCATTAAAGAGGGACTCTCAATCAATTCAGTGCCCTGCCAAAATTTTAATAACAGCTCTTTTTTATTAATAAACACTCTATTATTCACTGGCACTAGGCAGCAAACTTTATTTGATAAGGCAAATCAATGTACTGAAAAAATGCATCATAAATGAAACATAAAAGTTAAGAGACAACTATATCAATATACAGAGAACCATAATGCTTTATAAGAAACCTATCATGTTACCGTGTTTTGGAGGCATTATTTATTGTAAAAAGTGCACACTTTCTGAGTAGCTATGTAAAATTAACAGCTGGAGAGAGTTACAGAATCATTTACCAACCAGTCTTGTCTCATGAAGAATTGCTCCAAATGCATTGACTTGATTTTTAAAAGAGCTGCTGACAACTTTGTGAAGATTTTGAAAAGCATTTTATTCAAAAACAATTCTCTTAGGACTGCATATGATTTCTGTGTTTACTTTATCTGTCTTTTATTGACAGTGTATTTTTGTTTCAATTGTGAACTTCAGAAATATTTACCATCCCTTGGAAAAATGATTTGCATCACAGCAGCCTCTTTAGCTGTTAAAACTTCATCTGCCTTGCTACTTACTTGTCTCCTGACATCATCTTTTGTGTCTGAAATCAGGGCCATTTGAATTTGGAATTATCGTAACATTACACACAGTGAGGAATTGGAGAAAGATGCCATTGTGTTTCACCACCCATTCATTCTATTCCTAGCCTATTCTGCATTTATACAGCACTTGTTGACTTAACCTAAAGATGAGAATTTGCAAATTCGAATTGTATAGGCATCTTTATTTTCCTCATTGATCCTGGTGAAGATGCAGAAACTGAAGCATTTGGGTTATGAGCAAATTTCTTTTTTTTAACATAGCAAAACAGCCTATAAAAATACCAAAGTAACTCTTGAAAAAATTAGCCTTTTCTCTTATTTAAATAAGAAAAGAATCAAGCTAGGAAAATATTTTGAAAATAAATATATATTTTTCCAAGAAAAAATTGATATCATTTCCCTTTGTACATAGCTCCATTTATGCAATTTCAATGAATCTTGACACTCGAAGAAAAATTTTGACTTATGATAGTATGAGAAGAACTATGATAAGAGTGTCAGCAAGTCAAACCCATCATAACTTTATGAAAATAGCTGAACTAGAAAGTAGGACTGTGGGTAGGCCGTACCTTTAGGAAACATAATAAGGCAGATTTCACTGTCACCTATTAATCATTTATAATAAAAGCAAAAGCATTATAAAATATGTATTAAACACCATTAGGTAATGTTGTTCTTACTATTTCTTTGAATACATGATTAAGTCCTAGGAAGATTTATAAGCCCTATTACTTTTTTTTTCCAGCGTGCTTCTAATAAAATGTCATACTTATTCTTGTGATTTGGAAGAATCCAAAGCTAAAGAGAGATGAATGAGAAAGACACCAACTGAAAAATGAGTGATGTTTCTTCAAATATTTCTGAACTAACACATGACTCAAATGAGAAATCTGTTGTTTAGCTGTTTAAAGGCTTTCATCATTGCTTGTGTTTTATTTAATGATAACTAAACTATTTTATTTTACACTTTTCAAATTTTAGCTAATTGACTAAGAGTCAAATTGACTTCTAATTTGAAATACTGCACATATGGGTTTCGGAACCACCAAGAAATAGGTTCAAATATCAAATCTAACAGTTCCCATTTAAATTATATTGGTCAAATTGCTTATCCACTCTTAGCTAGCATTTTCTCATGACTAAAACAGAAATATTAAACTCTTCTCTGTAGAAATGACTGATGTTTGGATTAAATGAGTTTATGCATGTTCACATATAGTAGATGCTTAATAAAGGTTCCTTGATTCTTCTCATTCTCTTTCTCATCTTGGTTTTTCCTTCTCTGGGTGCTTTCCTATCTCTGTTTCTTTAAAGTTAATATTTCTTAGAATTTTGACTTTTGTCCATCTAGATTTTCTTCCAGAAAATCACATTTTTTCCCTGAGATTTCCATTATTATTAATAGTAAATGCCAAATCTCATCTCATTTCTCCCAACACCAACTCTCTCCTGATTTCTTCTGAACTTTCACTCCTTCTTTCTAGCTACTTTCCCTGAATGTCATAAGACACCTCAAAATTATCACATCCTAAAGCACAATAATGATCAAACTATCATTCCCCAAACTTGTTCTCTCTCTAGTCCGTATCTCAGTTGCTGCTAGCACAATTTTCTCAGTTAGCAACACATTTCAGAAATACTTTTCACCTCTTCTCTTCTTCACTGAATCATCAGTTTGTCACAATCTCATCTCTGATTTATATTTTTCTGTCCTTCATCCATCTCACTATTTCAAATGCCACATATTAGGCCTCCCTTTATCCATTCTGTACTCCCTCTAAACCATTTGTCACAAACACCAGATTTTTACTCTTTTCACAATTTCTCTCCATAATCCACAGAATAAAATTGAAACGTAGATGATCCCAACATAGCTCATCACCCATCTTCGCCTTGAGAATACCTTTCACAATGATGTCACTGTTGCTCTTCCATTTTGCTATACATATCATTCCTTTTTTTTTGATGGTGACAAACCCTTCTTATCTTTCCAAGATTAGTTGAAATATAAAAGATTTTCTGTTGTGGAAAGCTTTCGGGACATCTTACAAGCAAAATGACTTTTGTTATCCAAGAGCAGTTTTGACAAATTTAGATTATTTCCCTCTTCCCATCATGCATATTTCTTTGTTTATAGGTTTATTTAAATGACATATGCCTATATTTTCTCACCTCCTGGGCAGTTCCTTAGAGATAGAGCTTTGGATGTTATTCACTTTTGAGTGATCTCTATAAACTGTACTCTAGAAAAAATAAGAAGCACTCAATAAATCAAGTTGATCAGTGAATTATGTGACATCCTCTTAGCTTGACACACAAGGTACAAAGTAAATGTTTGTTGACTTTAATTAAAATGAGATAGTATAGAGACAGCTAATTGCTTTTCTTTGTGCATAAAATTTATGTTTCAGGTACCAGTTGCCACTTATTTTTCAATATGTATTTTAAAAAATAGTAAATTATACCTTTGTATTTTGTCAATAAATAATTTATTGCCCCTAGACAATCAGGCATATTTCTCACAACCACCCTTTACAAAATATTTGCAAAATAAACAATATATTTTAAGCACTTTTTTGGTTTGAAGAAATCCTTCAAAACATGACAGAAATATTTTTCTTGTGGATTTTTGTATACCATTGTTTTTCAAATCAAACACTTTATTCAAGCAAAGCTTAACTTTGGAATCTTATATTCTTAAGTAAAACAGAAAAATCTCAAACTGCTACAGAGCTCCAAATGCTTAATCTCTCTTTCTGCAGTCTGGGCTTCTACCCATCTGCTGGTTTTCCAAACGGAGCTCTAAAACACACTGCTCTCAAAACATGACGAATAGTTTTGCAACTCTCTGTTCTAAAACACCATCATCCATAGCAGATACTCCATGATTTCACAAGCAAGAAATTGGGGTGAGCAAGGTGGGTCTTTTGAGTGGATTAACTGATTTGTTCATTAGTTTAGTTTGCATCTTTACTATTTTCTATGCAAAGTCATTCTCTGTGTTATTACATCTTCTAATTTTTATCCCCTCTTGTGCCAAGTGGCTGTCCAAAGCCTTCAGTTAGAATCTATATTAATCTAGTTTGTTTATGAGACGATAAGTGGTCTGCAGACATCCATAAATGCATTAGGACATGTTCTAGAAAATTTTATTTTCATTATTTCAAAAATGCTGACACTTGGTTTTATTTATGACCCTGTTTTTATCTCAAATTTGGGCAGATTCTATGAAGACATGACAAACAGGTAAGGTTAACTTGGATATTATCAATGAGAACATAAGAATACTTGAAAATATTCAGGAAGAAATTTTTTAAAGTACCTATTACAAATTTGCTATAGCTCTGGAAGAGAAAGAACATTTAAAATACCCTTTTAGGATATGGAATTTTATTGTATGGATTAATTTTGTTATATACTTCATGATGATTTTTCTTTATATATATTTTAGATTTTTCTTTATCCTTTTTTTTAACAAATAGTGTTTGTTATTCTGATTGAGGCACTGTTCTAATACCTGGGGTTACAGAGTGAACAAACAAAAATATGTAGCAACACAGAGTTCATATCTTAATAGCGATAATAGACAATTGAGATAAATAAAGTAAAATATAGATTTTTTTGTTAGTAATAAATGCTATGTATAAGTTAGTATTAATGTAGCCATATATAGATTTCCCTATGTTTCCCGTCTTCAACTTAAAACATGTAATATGCTTTCACTGAATTTTTCTTGCTCCATAATTTCCTAAACATTTTAGGCTTTTCTGTATGTTCTTACTTTTAATGGTGATTCTTCAGCCCCTGCACCCTATTCTTCTCTAATAATTTTTCTCTCTAAGTGATTTGTGTTCGACTGGCAGCTCTGTGCTAAAGAAAGTGATATATTCTGATGAAGCCATTAAGCACTGTACTACAGACATTAAGAGGATGATATAGGCATGATTTCAATCATGCAAAAGGAAACTACCCTTGTTTTAAGAAGGAAAAGCTCCAGAGAGCTTAACCCACTCTAGTCTACATTTTCATTTCATTAGATTCAATTCTGGGGATGTCAGAACAAATTAACACTTTTCCCCCACAAGGCAATCACTGTAAGTATCATCATCATCAGATGTGTGTTGCACACCCGCAGAGAGAAGGGTTGGGACTTAGAATACGCACCACACTGAAAAGAACCAAAGTACAAATTGAGGAGAAATGGGTTGATAGTATGGAAAATATTAATATGTTAAAAGAAAGTTAGACTTTTCACTCTATGCTGTGATGAAGATTTTCTTTAAAAATTGCTATGATACAAAAGTCACAATATTGTTTCTAAGCTCTGTTATAACCCCAAATTATGGTTTAAGTATTTGTTTAATTACCCCTATGTGTAAAATATTACAATAGTCAATAATCTTTGAAATATAACTGTAACCTGCTTTGTGAAATAGACCCTTAAATGGTATGCAGAAATTATGTATTTTTGGTAAATTAAGTTTTAAATTAAGAACAGTAAGAAACAAAGAGCTATGAAGGAATGTGTTTACCAAATGCAACATTGCAATAATTGTGCTTTAATTTGATTTTATTGTAGGGATGAATATGAATAATAGGATGTTTAAGCCACTTTGCATACATTGTCTCTATTGTTAAGGTTTGGGTTTGTTTTTTACCGAAACACTTCTAGATTACATGGTACATGGCATATGTACCATTTGGTATATATGGTATCAAATTAAATTCTATAAAGAATATGATACTATGATAAAATTATTAATAAATTCTATCCAACAAATCAAAGGTATTTCCTCTTAAGCAACACCAGTCCAAAGTAAAATCATTTTGGAAATTGCTTTAATTACCTTAGCAAATACTTACCATTTTACCAAAACCTATGCTGCCTTTCGTAATGACAAATTGTAGATAATGAAATGTATGTCTTTTAAGCATAAAAGCAAAAATTAGCATTCAATATTAAAATCATACTAAAATATAAAACTCACTGATATTCTTACTTGCAATTTAAACTAAACACTAAAAATATTTTCAACATAAATCTCCTATTTTGTCTGAAAAATATATAGTGTATTCCAATATTTTATTGGTAATGTAGGTTTATAATATTAAAATAATAATACCAATTATTTAACTTAGCTATATTAACATAAAGACCCTAGGGCCTGTAGAGCTATGAAGGGCCATTTACCTCTACATAAAATAGCACTGAACTGTTCAGCTCTAAAGATCAGTGGGTGTGCTTCTCTTAGCTTATTTTTTCATCTCTTCTTCTCTATTGTATCAAAAGATTTTAGTTTTTAGTGCTACTTATTTAGCTGATAAAAGGATCTCCTCCATTTGTGGCTATTATTATAAATTAATTTGATCTTGGAAAGCAGATGCCAGTCTCGTTAGAATTAAGTATAAACTAAGCATATAGACCTTATTAAGAATCCTAGGGTCTTCTCTTTAAAATGTGTAAAGATAGGGAAATTGCTTTCAACCAGTCATTTTGAGAGAGAGTGTGTGTGTGTGTGATACATTACCAATTAAACTTACCTTAAGAAAAAAACAGCAAATCATTATTTGGAAATACACAGATTAGAACCACAATTAAAAATCTATCAGAATTTAGAGCAGCACTTAGGTCTGCTAACTGGATTATCTGTCTAACTTGTTCTCATATTTACTCTTTTGAAATCATTATTATTTTAGACAGGTGATGTCTTACCTAGGTGAGATATTTTTACATGTGCTCAACACTAAATTAAATGACTTTTTTTAGAGCAAAGGGGATAAATATAGGCAATGGGATCTTTCACTAAAAACCTTAAAAAGATGCTCATTGGGGAACAGCAACCGTGTAAGTAAAAACTTAAATGAAAACATAGACTAGCACTATGAGGAGACGGCGTCTTGAACTCTAAGTGTGGTTGGTGGCCTAGCAGCATCTGGTTACTCTCACAGCTTGTTAGAAATGCAGACCTGTGGGCCCCACCCAATATTCACTCTATCAGAATCTACATTTTTTTAAATAAAGAATTGTATATTTAAGAGAAATAAACAATGAAGACGGAGGCAAGCTACTTTTAACAGTTATCCACATTCACTCAGGGCTTATTCACTGGGTCTAGCTTCCCTTTCTAAACACATCCATTTTATATAGAGTATTTTTTAAAACTTTTTTTTTAATTTCAGCATATTACAGGAGTACAAATGTTTAGGTTACATATATTGCCTTTGCCCCACTCAAGTCAGAGCTTCAAGCGTGTCCATCCCCCAGGCGGTGTGGGCCGCACACATAAGGTGTGTATATACCCTTCCCCTCCTCCCCTCCCATCTGCCCGATACCTGAAGAATGCTATTACTATATGTGCAATAAATGGTGCTGGGAACATTGGATAACCACATGTAGAAGACTGAAACAGTATCCACATCTTTCACCTCTCACAAAGATCAACTCACAGTGGATAACAGACTTAAACCTAAGGCACGAAACTATAAGAATTCTAGAAGAAAATGCTGGAAAAACTTTTATAGACATTGGCCTAGGCAAAGAATTTATGAAGAAGACCCCAAAGGCAATCACAGCAACAACAAAAATACATAAATGGGATCTGATCAAATTAAAAAGCTTCTGCACAGCCAAGGAAACTATCAGGAGAGCAAACAGACAACCTACAGAATGGCAGAGTCTACATTTTTATAAGCTCCCCAAGTAGCCCATATGCACATTAATGTTTGAGAAATAGCTCCATAGTTGTTCATTATAGATTTATTCTGATTATATATGTTTTCCAACTATATGGAAGATGCCATGCAAGCCATGGTAGAAACACATAAAGAAGTACATGCCATAAGAGGCTCTGGATCTCAGATCCAGATAGGGTTGACTCTAGATCCAGACACAGGAAATACACACATGGGGAGACTGTGGGGAGACAGGAAAGGCAGAGTGATTCTGCAATCATCTCTTGGTGGTAAATTCTTGATATTCTACTAAGTTTAATCCCTTTTCTTTGAAAATATAATTTTTATTAAAATAAAAATCCACCTTAATTAAATCTCACTCTACCTGTCTAAATCCTACTAGCCTTAGCAGCCCAAAGCAAAATCCTATCTGGACCATTTATTTCTTTCATACTAATTTTCTTTATCATAGTGCTAGGTAGGGCTATTTGCATGTGTATATGACTGATTATGCTTATGTGTATTTAATATGATAGCATAAAAATATTATAAAATCCTACATGAGAGTAGCCACAGCACCTGAGTCTTTGCATTTCTGTCAGCATTTAGCATGGTGTCTGTCCCCTAGAGACAGGAATGAAAGAGTTGAGCTGTCACAAAGGACAGCTTGAGAGACTCTCCGAACCTGGGACAGAGAGGCCACAGTGAAGGCGGGTTTTAATAGTTCTCTATTTTTTCCCAGGCATGTGCCAGAGTACTAAAAATTTCACTCCTCACATAGTTATTTGAAGAAGTGACAAGAACATTGTGAAGGGTTACCATAGCTGTTGATGTAGTTAGCAAATGTGTAAGCATTCAGGGTTGAATGCCATCCTTGGACCCCTGCGTAGACCTGCTTTTCCTCCAATCCCTCTCCAAGTGAACGCTTGATGTTCCCTGGTTGCTTAGGCATCAGTCTTGGCTTCACTGTTGTTTCACAAAGGAATGTTCTTCTTGAAATCACACTGGGAGAAAAATCAAGGGGAACCCTGGGCAATTTACCTTGAATCCAAGTGTATATTATGCTTTTTGACAGGGAGCACGGGCAAGGACAATCTGAGTGAGCCAGCCTAGCTCAAGGACCAGACGCAGGAGGAGAGTGGGCAAGAGTAATAGTACAAAGGCTGCCCTGCCTGGTGGCAAGCCCTCATCCAATTTGCCCTTTCCATTCGGTGAAAGTAAGAAAGTGTCCCTGCTTACTAGTGCCATCATCCAGAAATAAAAATTTAGCATAATCTGAAATTTTTGCATTAAATCTGGTTTGATTGTCATTCATATTTATGTGCACTTTAGTAAAAGCAGCAAAATTTTTAACTTGATCTATTGAGTGAGGTAAAGAGTCAGACTTTAAAGACAGTCTAGTTTGGACAAATTCCTCTCCTCTACTTAAGCCAACATTTGATCACTTGGGGAGTATATAAAAATTCAGATTTCTAGGCCCCAAGTCTCAGTTATCTGATTTAGTAGGTCTAAAGGTGGGCATAAATAATCATTTTTAAGAGGAACTCTTTGCCATTCTGATGTGGAAAGACTACCTACCCCAGATATTTGTTACATAGAGCAAAGTTAAGAAGCATGATTTTAGCTGCCAACAAATTCTTCAGAAATCAGGTTGGTTCCTTTGTCAATGCTTTTTGGCTCTCTAAAACTCTTTCTGTTTGTTTCTTACTCCTGGAGTGAGCAGCAGAGAAGGTAAAATACTAATGTATTCACAGTCTGTTGATGCATATTCAAAAATAATCTTCTGGAGAGAATGCCCATATGTCCTGGTTGCTCAATTTATGTCATTTGTCCCAGCAATGCATCCTCCATCACTCTCAAAAGCATTCAAGTTTGAACAATGAGTTTCTTGGTCACCCTAATCCTAAATTAACAACTACAAGTGAGAAGCGTAGATAAGTGCATTTGTATCTAAATAATTCTATTTTCTGCTTTTCAAAATGTTCCTTAAGTAGAGAGCATAAATGTCATTCAAATAGTGTTTTTCAAAAAAAGAGTGATTGTATAAATTTTAAAGGGTTTATTATGGTCTCTAAAATATATCCTTAATAACAAATTCTCCTCTCTTGTCTTTTTTGGGGGGGGGGTAGGTGGGATGGGGAGATTAGGAAAACTTTCTAATGTCAACAACTGGGATGCAAATATAATGTCAATAAAATGTCAAAACATAAATCTAAAAATAATTTAATTTAAAATAAATGAAGCCATCATTTATATAATTCCATTAGGTTTTTCTGCCAGACCCTAATTCAAAATGTGTAAATTATTAACCATATTACATTGTATTCAGTTCTTCATTTTTCACTAATAGGTGGCTGCCTAAATTTCTACAGTTGCTATAATTTTTCTTGAGAATTTATAGAATTTTAATATTAAATTACATGGAAAAAAATACTAGGTTTTTTTTTTAACCTTACGTTTTTACTCACCCTTTCCAACTACTAAAAATCAATTTATTAAAAGTGTAAAAGAAGCTAGAGGAAGCAGGGAACTCTGATGCAGCTGCCACGAATCCAAATTTCTGAAAATTGGAAATCTCTTACAGGATATTCAGCCTCCACACCTCGAAATTAACAAGGAAGCAGACTTGCACTACAAATTTGTACCCTTCCTTCTTGGAAACTCAGGGTATGTATTATGAGATTATCATGATTCTAATTCAATTCCAGAATTTCTGATGAGCCCTGTGTCAGCCTTCAGAACTTTGTCTGTCTGTCCATCTACCTACCCACCTGCCTACCTATTTGTTTTGCAAGTCACCACCCCAAATTCACTTACCAAGATCCTGAATACGTCTACCCCCTATGAAACAAGACTGTATACCTTGTTTCCCCCATTTGAGCTGACTTTGCTCCTCCAAACTGTAGCATGATGTCTCATCTTAATCAAATGCCTGTATCTGACCATTACAACAGCACAGGGAGGCACTGCATTCATTTGCATGCAACTACGTGTGCTGGAAGCACTGTCTGCCAAGACCTGGTACCTAGATGTCATCATGTAGTGGAAGGCGGCACTGTAAATCCGATTCCCAAGTCCAGCCTGCAGCTGTGGTTTCAGAATCCGAGTGACTCTAACAATAGCAGCATCAATGGAATGGAGATCAAAATAAAGTGAGATCTGCTGAGATGACTTCTTTGGAACAGAAATAGTTCAGAGGGTGAAAGGAGGAGCTAGTTCACTCCCTTTTCTAGAACTTAGTCCTGAATATTTCTAGCATCAGAGAACCAGAGTTCATCTGGCATCCATCTTCTCTAGTCCTGCTTTCAGACTCCTAGTCTACCTCCTCTTTTTGCATTCAGAAATTCTATCTTGTGTCCTACACTCAGTCTCAAATTATACTCAATGATACGTGGGCTCAACCTCCTACTTGGAGGACTGTGAATCTTACTTGGCTCAGATATATCACCAGCTTCCACCAGGTGCCACACACAGTTATGTAGGATCCAATGCAGTCACCAGCTTCAAGTTCGGATTTTAGCTGAATCTATTGATTGCTTAAATTCCAATGATCGATCTGCCCCCTGGAAGCCTAACTTCATTACCGACAGATGAAATCATAACAATTAGATATCCTCATGGAAATTCCAGGTTTTGTGAACACCTATACAACCTCATTCTATGGGTTGTTTGTAAACATATTGTGCTGGATATCACAAGTTCACTAGGTGTTGGTTAAAAGAATACAATATGCACAGATTGTGTCACTTAAAGATGAGAAAAATAAAAAAAGTATATAATTTAAAATAAAAAAAAAAGAATACAATAGGTTGATGTTCAGACTCATGTTCTGATCAAAGCTCCAGGGGGCATAGAAGGAAAAGTCTTTAAAAGGGCTTCCCACGCAGCCATCAGACTTGAGTACATCAATCTATTTAAGATCCCTGTCATACATTCAGGTGATTGGTTTCTGTGATTTGTAAAGGGGTCAATGTAAAGTCCAGTGCTCAACTAAACACTAAAAATACAAACTGAAACAAAAATCGAAATTGGAAGAAAGGGGAGAAAAGGTCATAACATTCTTAAGGAAAACTCCTTCAATATTTTAGCTGAAATTTGTTTGAATCTTAAGGTTGAACAATGTATCCAATTCAGTCACCATTCATGACAAACTTCTAGTAGGCACTAAAAGAAAATTTCAGGGCAATGTAAATTGTGCAACTGATTGTCCTACATGGGCTACTTTACTTTTGAAATCTTGTTCATGAAGAACTCTTTAAGAGATCATCAGTGTGTATCAGATAAATGTTGGATCTACGCTACCATTTAATTTGTGCTAGACTTCAAAATTGTTATCTTCAGTATTTTACACAATCTTGAAATCTATCTATGCAGGGGTTCTGTGATTTTAAGTTGGATATAATTATTAGCAAATTTCAGCACAACTGAGTACATAACAAAAAAACTTGCCTTTAAAGAGAGTTAAGCTGCAAAGAGAGAAATAAAGGACACAAACGTATCTGTGATAAAAATGGCATTGCTCAATTGCTCTGACCCTCATATATGTATAAATTAAGATAGTTCATGATTATAGATGCTATATATAATAAATGTGCATATGTACATAAAACTTTTCTACCTGGATTTGGCAAATGTTAATGATTAAAATGATTCTAGCACCAAAAAAGTTTGTGAAAATTAAAATCTCGAAGTTGATACCCAGGTCTATAAATTAAATCCTACATTTTCAAGTGGACTATGTTGTTGCATAGGCTGATATGGTATGTAATATTTTAGTAATAATTATATTCCCAGTTACCTTTAGATTTCAACCTAATAGCAATATTAAAACATTTGGGAATCACCATTATAAATTATCATAAAATTCACCCATTATTAATAATGTATTTGCACAGTGCTTATTTAGCATTAAAGAAACATTTACATTCATTACCTCAATTGAACATTATGAATCAGATATTCTTTGCAGATGAGGAAAATAAGCTTTGAAGAGACCCTGAGATTTACTCAAACTCACAGAGCCAGAAAAAATCAGATCAGGTACTTATAACCTGGCATGATGCTTAATATCTAGATACCTCATTAATTAAACATTGCATTGCATGAATTTGCGTTCGTCACTTATTTTTATATTTATTTTGGCCCCTGTTGATGCTTGGGAATCTAAGAAGAAAAATGCTAATAGATATCTGTATCCACACCTAACAGAAACAGCAGCAGCAATAATAATATAATAATAATAGAGTAACTGAGTAGAGATGTAAAACAATGATATAGTACAAAGGATAAATCAGAACAGGAGTATCAGAATTTGCAATATCATGAACTATAAGCACAAAAAATTATATTTAAATACACTAGTTGAATTTAATGCAATGATTAGTCAATTTCAAACTATGTTTTAATTCAGGCAAACCTCAGTGGCCATAGCTATTCAAAATATTTTCGACTTTTAGTGCTAGACCTCAAAACTATGATCTCTTGTGTTGTATTCAACCTTGAACTCCACATTTATAAAAGTCCTTCTGTGATTTTAAATAAGATACAATTATAAGTAAAATCCAAATAATTTTTACAACTTTTTGTAAATGGACAAATTATGAAATAATGCATCCATAGCAAAAATGTCCAATAGGATGTCTGCATGGAGATGTTCTATATATGTCAACCGATCACTTGAAATATGCCAAGTAAAATGCAGAAACTGATTTTTAATCTTATTTAATCAACTAATTTAAGTTGAAATAGCCACATGGGGCACAAGTATATACTTTTGGACAGTGCAAGGCTAGAGCCTTGCCACTCAAAGTGTGATCTAAGGACCAGGGGCACCATGATTACCAAGGAACTTGTTAGAAATGCAATATCAGAACACACTAAATAAGAAAACTAATTGGCAGATTCTCTAATTTATCATTGATTTGATTGCACTTTTAACTTTTGAAAAGGTATCTTACACATCTGATTGTATTGTTTATGCTGCATAGTTTCAAATTTTATGAAAAATAAAATCATGGCATTGCTTTCAAAAGTACAGTCTGTGCCTATATCTAATGAAAACATAATATTTCTATAAACATTAAAAAGCTGGCAAGGAGTTGGAGATTTCTGGTTACCTGGATGCTTGGCATCATGTTACCAAAACATCCAGTTCGCAAACGGCCTTCATGTGAAAGTTTGCCTGGCATCACACAGGTGCCCAGCATGTCTCCCTGTGCTGCCCACTAACTTGCTTACGGTATACGTGTGAATATCTGAGATGATCCATAAAGAAAAACAACCGGAGTTTTTTAAAAACAGTTTCTGTCATAAGAGGCAATTAAAGATTAAACTTGTTAAGGGAGAGTGGGCAATGAAGTGTAGAGGTCTGTGCTTCTCTGCTTTTGCCATTTCCTACACATGGACCAGACACCTCAACTCACAAGAAAATAAGTATTAACACTGCCTGAAAATGAAAAATGTCATCTTCATCTAAACCACTGCATCTTTGCCCTTGATGTTTTAGTTTCGGTGGGTTTTAAACTTAGACAGCTGTAAAGTAGACAACTAATTGCTGGCCACTGGCTTCCTCTGATCTGGCAAAGCATAGGAAAAGGACAAAAATGTTTTATGTGCATTAAGAACATAGTTAATATTCTTTTTTTTACTTTTATTGTTAACTTTATTTTATTTTTATTTCCTAGTAGGTCAAAACCATTTTAAGTAGAAAACATTCCTATCACTTTATCAATTTAACAGAATTACCAGAGCAAGATAATTAGTAATATTAGGCTCCTTAGGGACTTAGTTTTATGACCACTGAACAGAAGTGGAGCAGGTGGCCCTACACTATTGTCATTTTGGCATGTCACCATATATCAAACATGGTACCCTCCTGCTCATCACTTTTTCCACTAAGTTGTAAGTCTCTGCATTAAATTGGAAAGAAATGTGTACAACGGAAAATGTAATGTATTTATGTTATATTCATCAGTCTAAATCCTTTTAACTTGTTGCACTCCGATCACACATGCTTCTGTGTAAAATCCCATCTTTCTCTCCTTTTGTCCCATTTTAGTGGGCAGGCATTTCATTTTCTGTCCTAGAGTAATCTTTCCACTAGTGTTCCAGATAATATACACCCTACTTCCTCAATTGACTCAATGTATTAACTAATCCCCCTAACTTCTAATGCTTAAGTCTATTCTTTAGTAATTCATTCCATTCCATATGTGAAGAAGTACATATATCTGACTTGCTAAAAATATCTATTAAAAAACAAAACTTCCCTTGATATTATGCTACATTCTGGTCATGCTCGTCTTCTGTATCTCATAGGCAAACAAATGAAAGGGACATTCATCTTTGCAGCCCTTTCCAACAAACCAAATATTTTATTTTCTCTAACCATCGTTTTGAAAATTTTCTCAATATATTTTCCTTCTAGATACTATTCATCATGTGGTTCCCATGACTACATCGCTCGCCTGTTGCTTTTCTTTTTGTTTCTCTGCCTTCTACTTAGTCTTTTTATAGCCTCCTCATTCTTAACTCCTCACACACTGATGCTCCTTTCTGAGCCGCTTTTTCTTTTCTTTACATACTTTTCCCAAGTAGCTTGCCATCTCTCTGCCCACAACTTCACTTACACCATTTATATTGATGAATTAATAATCCTTCTCCAACCTCTTCTTTTCAGGAATCCGGTGTATTCAACAAACTGTAGGGCATTTCTACTTCATCATTGCAACCATTGCCTTTTAAAATCAATATATTCAGGCTGGGGGTGGTGGCTCATGCCTGTAATCTTAGCATTCTGGGAGGCCGAGGCGGGCGTATCATTTGAGCTCAGGAATTGGAGACCTTGTCTCTACTAAAAAAATAGAGAGAAATTAGCTGGGCATGGTGGCGCACACCTGTAGTCCCAGCTACTTGGGAGGCTAAGGCAGGAAGATCGCCTGAGCCCAGGAGTTTGAGGTTGCTGTGAGCTAGGCTGATGCCACAGCACTCTAGCCCAGGCAACAGAGTGAAACTCTGTCTCTAAATAAATAAATAAAAATCAAAATATTTTAACAGGGCATTTTCTTTTGCCCCACACTCTGGAATCCCTTCAGTGAATTCTCAATCTTGATTGATAAAATACTTATCTGTTCAGAAAACGGGGAGACTTCTTCAATGTCTTTATCTCCTTTACCTCTCATATATAAAAATTGTTTTACTTCATAGATTCTATCTCAAATATCTTTGAGTCTCTACTACATGTCTAATCTTGGAGGATATTCAATAATTGTGTGTATGAGTACCTTAATATACAAATTGCAAAATCCACCATGAATTCATATGGGTTGTATATTCTTGGTAGAATTCTGCCTGAGCTATAGAGAAAGAAAAGATATCATGTGTTCTAAGAGACACTGTATCAATACTAAGCTTCCCAGATTTTTAAAAATTATATTAGGTATGTACATGTCTGTTATGTATCTTTGAGGAAAAGTGTTGTGACATTCATTTCTAAACTCTGACACATGGTTCATAAATCAATACATAATTTTAAATGTACATTTATATGAATAACCAGATGATTAGGACATTTGTAAACTGACAGAATTGATCTGTATTCTTTAGTATCTTGGACATGATAGAGTTAATGAAGAAGATTTGACTTCTCAGGGTTAAGGCTAAGGTTAATTTACCTGGTTATTTTGCTCTTGTGAAAGGGCATTTTCTCAGGGTCAGGTTTAATTATTATTGCACCTCTGACAGCTCTCATAGAAGCTTCCTTTCTACATAATGTCCACATCCTGTCCATTATTAACTCCAATAATTTTCCACTCCTAAATATTTCTTAAGTGTGTCCACTCTTATCTTTTTTCATGGCAGCCACTGTAATCGAGGTTACCATCATTTCTTTCCAGATCTACTAACATAACCCTGGATCCCTTACTTGTGCCCCCAAACCAGTCTCTATATAATCACCACGGAAGTTTTTCAAAATACAAATTTATTTATGTCATTTTTCTGTATTGATTTTCATTTGTTGGAAGAATAAAATGTCAACTCTGTACTGTAGGCTGTTAAATCCTAATTAGCCAGCCCTTCCTTCTCTCTCCACCTTCCTTCCCTTCACCCTTCTCTGTCTCTCTTCCTATGACAGAATCACTCTAGTCTCCTTTTGGCTTCTCTCTAATAAGCAGAAGCAGAAACTGTTGGAGCTCATACAGATTTCCTGGGCCCCCTTTACCATTACTGAGCACCACTCTGGCTTCTGTGTGCTTGTGCCTCTAACTTCCCATGCCAGCAGCTCTTTTTAAAAGACTGCTTTGTGGTTGCCTACTAGAACTTCTTTTCCTGGACATGCAAAGACCTGGAAATGCCTAGGAGTTTGTATCCCTCCAGACAAGCCCTTATCCAATGACTGACTGTGCAGGAAGGCAGGAGGATGAAAACTAGCTCCACAGCCTCGCATAGGAAGATCTTAGAGCTATAATACTCCAGGGCACCAAAGCAGGTTTAGGCTGAGACTAGAGCTGGGGCTGAAATCACACCCTCGCTTGGATTTTTCCCTTCCTTTTTCCTGCTCCTGTCACTCCCACACTGGAAGCATTTCCTGAATAAGTGACTTGCACATGAATTCTCATCTCAAAGTCAGTTTCTGGGGAATACACAACCACAACACACAACCGAGTTATTTCTACCTTAGGCCTTTGCATATAATGTTTCCTTTACCAGAATGCTCTTCCCTTCAATTTTATCCCTTCTGATAACTTGTTATCTTTCAAGACTCTTCTATAATTATATCATCTCATTTTTGAGGACTTCCTTGACCACTTAATTCTCAAATACCCCACTGGTTTTCATCATGGCCTTTTCCATGGGTTGCAATTATTTGTTGCCTATTTGTTCATGTTTATATTTTTTAGTGTAAATCTCTCTGATTAGACTGACTTTTCATGAAGGGAGGCATCATGTTGCTTTGTTCATAAAGGTGTAACGAGCATGTGGCATGTAGGCATTCAAATATTTAGTGATCAAATAAATTAAAATCTTTGAGTTTTACAGTAAAAAAAAAACACTAGTTGAGTTCACAACTGCTAAAGAAAATCATTGCATAAATCATAAAACTTTTTGAGGTCTAATTATCTCCCAAAAGTTTTTATCCTCATTCTTTGGTAAGCAATGAAAATATAAGATATTTACATCTTATATCCTATGGTCACATAAGCCTGCAATTTTCTACTGATGTAATGGACATGTAACAGTAATGAAACTTTCTCAATTATTTTCCATGCCAGACTTATTAGGGGACTGATTTGAAAATAATCTATTATTTTCTATGTTGTTTTGATTTTTAATAGAAATCTGCATATCTGTTGTGATGGGTTGCTTTCTTTCTCACATTATGATTTCAAGGGAAAAGAGCAATTAATTGTTAGCCCTGAAGAAAGGACAAAAATCGTAAGTTCTCTTCTAGATTCTTTTAATAAAGGAAAAAAAACTAAATCAATTTTAAAATTTAGAGTCAGATAATGGCATATGTCATCTTGTCGGTATCTAGGAAAGCACCTTAGTGAGGAATTATAAGAAGTAAATAACTAAACAGGCAGCAGAAAATCGAAGGGTAACGAAATATTCACCACATAAACAATTTTTGGTAGCTTTCTAACTAATATACAATTTATATTCATATGTATTTCAATAACCTATTTCTGCCTCTTGTGTTTTACACAGAAGATGTATTGAATATGTTTCTACTGAATAAGATATTTTTCATTTCTAGTGAAGCCTAGTCTTTTCTTGTCTTCAGCCTGACTCTTGTTTTGTTTTCAAACACTCCAGGCACCTAAGATTCTTAAACCAGTACATAGACCTCCTGCATTTTTCCCCTAGGGTCTTATTTACTATAAAAAGTTCATTGTTTATTTCCACTTCTACATCAGATTCATGTTATAGATTGATTGACTCTGAATATTAAATATAATTTTTAGTGTTTCATTCCAAACATTTATACAAGGAAAAGAAGTTATATGAAAGACTTTTTTGACTCTTATTGTTTTCCAGTTGAAATATCTGCTTTGAAACACTTATCTATCCACTAAATAAGAAACTTCTGGAAACTGAGATGGAAATTCTATCTAAACATATAATATTTTGTATATTACATATATATCTCAAGCTAAAGTTATTAATAATGAACAAAATAATAAATGGTACAAGTTTTGATGTTTATATCAAAATGTAATAGTTCATTTCCTTCATTGCTGGTAATACAAGCTAAAACAATATATTAAGAATTCTAATTTCATTGGGAAAGTATATTAGAATTAGTCCCAAATGGATATTTGATATTAACTTGCAACTTCTCTGCTTTCCTAATTACTTTATAACCATCAGTTTTAGAAAATAAATATCAATTAATGATAGTTAATTATTTTTATTGTTATAAAGCCTAGTATGATACAAATTGTCACATTTTATGAAATCAAGTGATCCATCTAATTAGTTATAATTAGAATTATAACTAATGCTAACAACTATCATAACTTCTAACTTATAGTTCATATTCAATTGATATTAATAAAATATTAATAATAACACCTTGCATAGGGCACTGGTAGAAAATATTGCCTTTTGAAAAATGCATCAGAATTCTTTGGGTTGCAAATAAACTGAAAAAAAAAAGCTGACTAAAATATGCCTGAGAAAATGCATCAATTTATTAGATCAAATAATCTAAGTCAAGTAAAGCTAGATTCAATAAAATTGTTAGGTTATAGTCAACAACTCTTATCTTTTGTCCTTATGTGGCAGGAAGATTGATAATAGTGCTTTTAGACATATGTTCTTCCAGATTCAAATCTAGCTGAAAGGAAGATAGGAAGGAAGAAAGGAAGGGAAGAAAGAAAAAGAAAGAATGAAAGAAAGAAAGAAAAAGAGAGAAAGGGAAGGAGGGAGGAAGGAGGGAAGAGAGAAAGAAAAAGAAGGAAAAAGAAAACAAAAGGATAAAAGAAAAGGAGAGAGAGATAAAGGGAGAGAAGGAAGGAACAAAGGAAAGTAGGAAGAAAGGAAGGCAAAGAAAGTATGCCTTCTTTTCCAATAATCAAGGCAAAGCCATTAACATTAAAACCTATTTTATTTTCTGTTCTTAGTCATGAAGAAATAATTTTCCTGCCATAAACTACATAACTGGACAAAATATATTTGAAATAAATATTTATAGAAAATTTTATTAGGTGAAGTGTAGGATTCTGATTCCATAGAAAAAGAAAACAAAGAGGGTGAATCCAACAATTGCCCTGGCTTTTTTCTTGGTGACACTTTCTGAACCACAGCACAAAGGGTGGGAGAACCAACACAGCATATCAGTATCAATGAGGTGAGAAGACAGAGTTCAGACTATGGGGCTACGGAGGTGATTGGGTTTTATAGAGCAGTGTGCTGCAGAGATGGGCGCTCTGCAGAAAATGAACTCCAGGCATCTGCACAGGGCTGCTCTTACAACTTTGGCTGAATACTAAACCTACATACTAAGGGTAAAATTCCACAGGGGCCAGACAAACAATAAGCACTGGTGAAAGAAGTGTCACTGGAGAATGAACAAGTACTGTGGCATCATGAGCTGAACTGCTGGTAGATTTCTTCACACAGGCTTGGAAACATTTAGTTCCAACAGCCAAAGGGAGAAACCTTCTTACATGTTCTGGATATTCAGTAGCAATTTCAGAAATGCCACCTTTAGAAACTAGGGTAATTTAACCCAGAGAGAAAGGCTACTCTACATGAACTATAATAAAAATAAAAAGAAGCCTTAAAAGAATCAAGAGGATTTGCAAGTATATTAACTACACGCTATAATAAAATTCAATACAAGACATCTAGATATATAATAATATAGAATCTATAGTGTTCAACATCAAATCAAAAGCTAATAGGTATTTTTAAAAAGGATAGGAAATGGGACAAATAAATAGGGAAAAAGCAATTAATAAAAGTCAAGAAATCTCAGAGATGATAAAATTAGAATACAAGGAATTTTAAATGGTTTTCATGAATATGTTCAAGTACTTAAAGTTAAACTTAAGATAATAAAGGGAAAATAGCCATTATCAATAGAGTGTATCAATGGAATTTATCAATAAACTATAACAAAGAACAAAATGAAAATTTTAAAACTGCATACTATGATATCGGTAATGAAAATGTCACTGGATCCTTAAGTTTGACTCTGCATAATAAAAAGTGAATATATCTAAAAACAAGAAAAAAGAAACTATCCAAACTTGAAATGAGAAAACAAAAGGGCTGAGTAAAATTAGTACTATAAAGCAGATAAAAATCCATGTAATTCAAGTGGCTAAAGGAGAAGAGAAAGAGAGAGAGAAAGCTACAGAATAAAATTATTTAAAGACATAAGAGTTGAAGGTGTTTTGAATTTGATAAAGATTATAAACCCACAGACCAAGAACTCTTAATGAATGCAACAGAGATAATCACAAACCAATTTTATGTCAAAATTAAAATTTTCTTCTGCCTCGAGGGGGGAGGGGGGCATGGGGAATATACATAACCGTGATATTTGTACCTACATAATATGCTGAAATAAAAAAAATAAAAATAAAAAAATTAAAAAAAAAATTAAAATTTTCAACAATGAAAGTTATTTGAAATCAGACAGAATAAAATATATATCACATACAAAAGAACAATAAAATAAATTCAATATTTGATAGCAGAGTAGGATGAATATAGTTAACAGAAATGTATTGTACCTGGATGATGGACAACCTGAATACTCTGATTTGATTCACTATACATTATATACATGTAACAAAATTTCACATGTACCCCATAAATTGGTACAAAAAAATTTGTACCAACATGTCATCTCATCTTATCCAAATAGATAATGGAATTTCAACTTTAAAGTGCTAAAAGAAAAAAATAATCTTATCCTGAATTTTTAACTTTAACAAAAAAGATAAAAACACTTCAAATAAGACTTATTTATACAAACAAAAGCTGAGATAATGTGTCACCAGCAGATGAAAACAAGAAATGTGAAAAGTAGTAACTCAGAAGAAAAATAGTGCCAGATAGAAGCTTGAGATGACAGAAAGAAATTTAAAGCACTGGAAAGTGTAAATATATAGCTAAGTTGAAAGACAAATATTTTGTTCCTCTAGTTGGTGAGGATGAGGACTGCTCACAGTGCTTATGCGTTGCTTGTGAGAGCATAAAATGATGCAAGCTCTTTGGAAATTTTCTGGCAATTTCTCATTAAAGTAAATTATACACCTACCCTATGACCTAGCAAGCCCAATTCTATGTAAACCCAAGACAAAGGAAAACATATGTCCATAAAAAGAGTATAAAGGATGCTTAGCATAACCACTTTTATAAAAGCTGCAAACAGGAAACAACATAAATATCCACCAGCAGCAGAAATAAAGAATTTGTGATCAGTACTCAGCAATAAAAAAGAATAAATTGATGAAACATTCAGCATCATAGAGGAAACTCAAAAGTGTTATGCTGAGTAGAAGACACCAGACACAAGAGGGCATACAGTGTGGTTTCATTTATGTGATTGTGATGATTTACACGATCTACAAAGTTGTCAAAAAATGAGCTAGAAAAAGCCAAAATATTTAACAGTGGATGAAATGATAAAACTAGTTGCCTCTTTGGGGAGCTTGGATTGACTGAAAGGGCAGAAGGCATTTTTTCTGGATAATTTTCTGGATCATATTTTGATAAGCATGTGAATTGAATGGCACCTGCAATAGTCAAAACTTACCAAACTGTATACTTTAAACCTGTTCGGTTTGCCCTATCTACATTATACATCAATTGAAAAAATGCTAGGAGCATCAAGCCAGATTGTTTTTGTACAGTACTTATCTCTGTACATACCAATCATCGTGGCTGAGGGAATTGGATGTTTTGCTTGATGTGGCTTGAATCACATGGCCACCAGTGAACAACTTCCGAAGTACAAAATAAGGACAGAAGAAGGGACTGGGCATTAGATAAAATCACAGCCTTGTTAGAAGTGAGAGAGACACTGAATGCAGAGAATGGACATAAAAGTCTGTATAAGCTATACAAGATGAGTTGTTCTCTATAAAGTCAGCTTCAAATCGCAGCAAAGTCCCTAAAACATGTTTAGCTTTCCCCTGTAGATCTGTCTCCAAGGAATTTAGTCTAGTTATTGTTTCTGCATTTCTTGGGCCAGTGAGGTGCATCATTTACTAGCAACCACAGGAGGAAATAATTTAATAATTGCTCTTATGCATAAGAACCTTAGTAGTATCATCTACTGTTAATAATAACTAAAAATACTTAGGTTCTCCCTCTCTCTCCCTTTCTTAAATTAAGTTAGAATGTTAATTGTTGTTTCTACTAATGTTTTACTTATGATTATGAGTGATGTGCCAATTCTCTCTACGTTATGCCCAAGGTTTTTTTATAAGGGCACAACATTTTTAAAGTATACCTTTTAATTCATAGAAATCAAATTATGTGTCTGGCTATAAGTAATTTAACTCATACATAGTTTTAAATAGTGCTTCCTGTGTCATCTTTGTTTACTTTAGAAGAGCATTTGTTTCTAGAAAGTTGGGAAATCTTTTTAACTTTCTGCCTTCACCCCAGTGAAGTGTCAGGAGTATGAAAGCTCCAATTATAAATGCTTATGTAAATGTTGGTTGTAAAAATTAAGTAGTAGTTTACCTCTGCTATTTAATATATGTTACTATAGGAACAATATTATGCCTCTGCCAACTGTGCAATATTGGATAAGTTACTTTATCTCTTTAGTTTTGTAAAAAAAAAAAAAAAAACTAGGTTGCACTAAGATATTTTTATGGCTCAGAAATTGCTATAAATTTTGCTCATTACAGCTTTGAGCATGTCCAAAGAATAGAGAAATACACAATAAGAAATAACATTTATTTTATGAGCAGGTATATCATGCCTTGCTTATCCTCATTGTTCTCAGACCTCCTATTGGAAAACAGCATGTATTATGCTGCTGCTTTTTACATGATGAGTCTTCCCTGCTAAACTGCAAGCTCAATGAAAGTAGGAACTGCATCTATCTCACTAATCCTTCTATCCCTGACACCTACTACATTGCCTGGCACACAGTGTGTAGGTAAGAATAATATTTATTGCCATTATTAGCATTTAAATTGTGCCCTAGTTTCTCAGAACTGTATGTTAGGCATTGTGATAAGTACTTTTAGGAGTGTCATATTTCACAATTCCAGGAAACAGTATTTACATTTTATTCTGTGCTCTCCTTATTCTGTTTAGAATAAAATAATAACAGTGACCCTTGCAGTCTTGTAACATATTGGCCCTGATGGACTTTTTATAGAATTTCTCATTTAATCCTAACATACAAGTTAGGTAGCAGTACTGCCTTTAACCAAAGACACTGAGACACAAGATAAATCATTTGTCCACAATAATCCAGTAATTGGTAGAATCAGAATGTGAGTCCTGGCAGTCTGACTGTAGAGAGTTCGCTCTTAGCTTCTACCCAATACTGTCTCTCTAATAAGTAATTATTGAATAAATAGATTTATTTTATTTTTTATCATCCTATGCAATATATTATCCTTACTTATATTTAATAAATTTCATATTTCTTTCACTTGCCCCTCAACCCTCCATTTCTACCTAGTTTCCACGTTTGGGCAGAAGAACACACATGACAAGGAATGATGCTGCTTAATTCTCGGCAATGAGTTCCTTGATTAGGAGCTGGAGTCTAACTTTCCAGGTTTTTCTGAGTTAATAACATTTTTTTTCTGCTTTTGGAACAGTTAATTTCTTCCAACTGAACAATTACATGCCTGGCGGGGCTGCAACTCTTCAAGATGTTTCTGTCTTGTGCTTTTTCCTTTTAGCACAGAGAAGGGGAGGGACAGGAATCTTAAAACAGTTCATTCTTAGAAACGTCCCATCTTCATTTTGTACACTGAAGCAATTTGGATAACCATCCAGATCCCCAGATGTTTCTTCATACCAACTTTCCATAAAAAAATATGTTGCCCAGTTTAATGACATGGGAGTATAGGGGAGAAAAAACACAATCTCCCTCTCCAAAAAGGACACATCAAGAAAACAGAGCAGTTCTTTCCTTTACAAACATATTTAGAAAGTGAGCTATAACAATGATAGATGTTTTCTACAGAAAGCACATTAGTGCTTTAATGAAATAGCTGGATTCTTTCTTCACACTCCATGTCTCATCCTATGTAATATAGAGAACAAAAGGGGGGGCATATAAAGATCCAGGGGAGCAGATACATGACTAAGTTTTTCCATTTAATAGTCTGCTTTGTGGTAAATGTTTTATTACAAATATTGGAGGGACCAGATTGGATTACAGCTGGCCCAGGAGGATTTTTTGCCTTAGGCTTAAACTAAAGCCAGGAAACAAACAGGTTCTACCCATTGCCCTCCTCTGATCTTCATAAACCAAGGAGGGAAGAAGGAAGAATTATATTTGGAAAGATTATTCTAAAAGCACCAAAGACTTGTCATAAATGGAACAAGAAACTCCTAAAGGGAAAATATCTTTTTTCATAGAAGCATCAGATGGAATCTAGTTAAGCAGAAACTTAAAGCCTAGAATAATCTTTTAAAGAAGAAAGTATTCATTCATGAACTCATTTATTAATTCAGTATTTACTCATCAACTTTATCAGGTTATATGAGTAATATAGAAATGGATGTCATGCTGTGTCTCCTCAAATAACTCCCTTTCTAGGGGAAATGTTTGTGGATCATGATTTTGAACATAACATAGCTATGAGTGTCCCAATTTCACAAATTCATTTACTTACATTTTGGACTGAAGCCATGTGATAGTTACTGCACAGGAAGGAGTAAAAAAATGCTATTCTTACTTGTTCAATATTATAATTATATATTATAATATTGACATACGTAACATCTATCAGTGTAAAAAGCTCTAGTATGTAGAGATGAGAAGCCTTTGATCCAGCTGGTAAAATCAAAGACTATTTCCTATAACATTGTAAGAAGAAACTTGAATAGACTCAGAATTTGAAAATATGGAAGGAAGGACATGGGGAGAGTCCATGTTAGGACTCATTTCAGACATAGAGTAGCACAGTAGAATTAAAGAATTTGAAGAACAGGAAATTCTTGAGATTATCTCAATAACATACTATTTGTGTATTTTTCATTAGAAAATGCATTTCCTGAGCCCAGGGATAATTTCTTCCTTTTTCTTTACTGAATTTCTAATAGAAACACAATGTCTGACATGGAATAGATGCTCAATAACAGTTTTATAAATTACAATGAGATGATAATGGATTGGAACAAGCATAATTTAATAATCTTTGAATTATAGGGAAGGGGTAAATTATAGTGAGCTACACAAGCAAGATGTAGAATTTTGGACTTCATGTATTAATAGAGATATTTTACCATTAAACAGAAAAATGTCATGATATAATTCAAATGGCCTTGTTGGAAAATTAATCTGAAGTGATGTGAAAATTATAACAGAGAAGTGATTCTCTGTATATAAGAGAACATTATGAATTGAGTCACCTTATGTATTAATTTTATACAATATTCTAGAATTAATGAAGAATTAGAATCATACATTGGTTTTTCTGATATCATATTTACTTTTGAATATCATATTGGCCCAGGTAGTCATTGAATATTTGAAATATTGTAGATGGGCACATATGTCCATTTTCTATAGAGAGGAGGCATATATGATAACAGATTTCTAAGGAGGTTAAGAAATATTTAAGAAATACCTGTGTAGGTTAAACACTATAAAACAAAAGGAGATGCTGGTGAATAGAAGGCCAGCTACAATATCTCTACTATCAAACTTGCTTTTCCCTAACATATATAGAAATAAACATTTTTTCCTATATGCTTGAATAGCTATTTGTTCATAATTTTATCATAAAAGTTATGGCATTGTATTTTTATTTAGTTGCTTAAATTTTCTATCTGCCAACCTCTCTGATTAAACTGGACTCTGAAGAAAAAGGAAGTTTAAGTTATTTATTATCTAAAACTAGTATCTATCACACAGCTGGCCCCAAAATCTGTCTTTTTATTTAGGGCATTTCATTTAAGCAGCCAATTCTTTTTTAAAGATTTTTAAATTTTATTATTTTTTTTAATTTTAGAATATTATGGGGATACAAACACTTTGGTTGCACATATTGCTTTTGCACCACCCGGGTCAAAGCTACAAGTGTGCCCATTCCCCAGTCAGCACCTGCCACCTTCATTAGGTGTGAATTTACCCCATCCCCTTCTCCTCCCTCCCATATGGTTGATTTCCAACTAAAGTTATTTTCATATGTGCACATAAGTTTTGATCAATTACTTCCAATTTAATGGTGAGTACACATGGTGTTTGTTTTTCCATTCTTGATATTTCATTTAGAAGAATAGGCTCCAACTCCAACCAGTATAATAGAGGAGGAGCTAGATCACCATTGTTTTTATGGCTGAGTAGTACATCACTGTATACATATACCACATTTTATTAATCCACTCATGTATTGGTGGACACTTAGGTTGTTTCCACAACTTTGCAATTGTGAATTGTGCTGCTATTAACATTCAAGTGCAGGGCCTTTTTAATACAATGTCTTTTTTTCCTTTGGGTAGATAGCCCAATAGTAGGATTGCTGGATCAAATGGTAGTTCTACTTTTAGTTTTGGGGTATCTCCATACTACTTTCCATAGAGATTGTACTAGTTTGCAGCCCCACCAGCACTGTATGAGTGCTCCTATCTCTCTCTCCACATCCACACCAACACTTATTGTTTTGGGAATTTTTGACAAAGGACATTCTCACTGGAGTTAAGTGATAACTCATTGTGGTTTTGATTTGCATTTCTCTGATGATTAGAGACGTTGAGCATTTTTTCATGTTTGTTGGAAATTATTATGTCTTCTTTTGAAAAGTTTCTGTTCATGTCTTTTGCCCATTCTTTAACGGGTTTGATTTTTTCCTTTCTGATTTTCCTGAGTTCTTTATAGATTCTAGTTATCAGCCCTTTATTGGATGTATAGCATGCAAATATTTTCTCCCCTTTTCTAGGTTGTCTATTTGCTCTAATGATTGTTTCCTTGGCTGTGCATTCATATATGCCAAGAATAGTCAAGCTGAGAACCAAATAAAAAACTCAATACCTTTTACAATAGCAATAAGGAAAATAAAATACTTAGGAATACATAACTAAGGATATGAAAGACCTCTATAGGGAGAACTACAAAACACTGATGAAGGAAATAGCAGAGGACATAAACAGATGGAAAAACATACCATGCTCATGGATCGGTAGAATCAACATTGCTAAAATGTCTGTACTGTCCAAAATGATCTACAGATTTGATGCAATCCCTATTAAAATATCAATGCCAGTTTTTTGCAGATCTAGAAAAAAATACTTCTACACTTCGTATGGAGCCAGAGAAGACCCTATATAGCCAAAGCAATTTTAAGTGAAAAGAACAAATTAGGAGGGATACATTTACCAGACTTCAAGATATACTACAAGGCTATAGTAATCAAAATAGCATGGGACTGGCACAAAAACACAGACATAGACCAGAGAACAGAATAGAGATTCCAGATATAAAACCATCCTCATATAGCCATCTGATCTTTGACAAAGCAGAAAAAAACATACACTGGGGAAAAGAATCCCTATTCAATAAATAGTTCTGGGAAAATTGGATAGCCACATGTAAAAGACTGAAACAGGATCCGTATTTCTCATCTCTAACAAAAATCAACTTACGATGGATAACAAACTTAAACCTAAGGTGTTAAATCGTAAGAAATTTAGAAGAAAATGTTGGAAAATCTCTTATACATTGGCCTAGGCAAAAAATTTATGAAGAAGACCCCAAAAGCAATCACAGCAACAACAAAAATAAGTAAATGGAACCTGACAAAATTAAGCAGTCAATTTGTTTTGTAAATACTTTATAAACTGCTAAGACTGATTATATCTTGCTTCCATATGATCACCACTCAGAACTTGTAGGGCATTTCCATTTATAGCAAACAAAGTTTATCAACACTATGGCTCATAAATAGTAATGTTGCATGTTATGTATTATAGGACAGAAATCCCTTTCATCAAATCTCTTACATTGTAAATTCTTAAAACCTATCTAGAGTAGAATTTCTTCAAGGGAAGCCCTCACTTTTTCTTTTGTTTTTTCTTTTATACCACACCCTTAGGACAGTATTCTAGTATTTCTTGGGTTATAATTTTAAGTCTTGTTTGCTAGATTCTTCTCTACTTAGCTCCTCTGGTTTTATCCTAAGGTTCTGGTTAATATTGCCTATTTCCTTGATTTCAGTAATAATGTATTAACTGACACTGTCAAATCTATAGCTCTCTCTAGCTCTACCCTTAAGTCTAACCTCTCTTTGCAGCTCCAGGTTCCCAAAGCTGGTCAATTTGTCATTTACTCCCAGACCACTTCCTCTTCCAGTATCCCTGAGCTCAATATTTTCTATATAACATGGCATCTTACTGATGCCAGACATGGGAGTCATCCTTGAATTCTCCATCACCCATACCTCCCACATTCAGTATGTTAAAATTGAATGTTGATTTTCCCCACAATGAGTTTGCAAATATTTACTGCCTCTCCTTGTCTGCTAACTTAATCTAAATCTTTTCCTTCAGGCTATCTGGTTTCAGTGAATGTTATAACATACTCCAGCCAAAAAATTACAAATTAGCCTTTATACTTTTCTTTCTTTTTTTCACATATATGACTCTTATCAAGTCCTATCGACTCTAGCTTTAGAATTTATTTAATCTGTTCAATTCTGCTAATAACACCCTTAACCAGAAAATCACTCATTTTTTTCCTACTAGAGTTTGTCCTTTCTATAAACCATTCTATGCACATGAGTCAAAATCACCTTAAAGAATGAAAACAGATAACTATAGAAAGAGTAAAAAGAAAAACATCCAAGCAAAGGAAACAGTATATTTGTTAGGTCCCTAAATTGGCAAAGATAGTATGTTTGTGGAACAGAAGAGAGGACAATGTTGTTGGAATACAGTAAAGGGCTTGGGGGATGATTTAACATGAAATAAGCAAAGAAAGGAGAGCCAGTTCTTACATAGCATTGTAATAACAATCTTATTTATTACCTTAAAACATCATTCTTGTTTCTATAAAGAGAACAGATTATGAATAAAAAGAGGGCAGGAAGTTAAGCGGGTTAGATAATAGGTAAGAGATAATGATATCAAAGAAAAGGTTATGGGTGCGAAAATGAAGAAAATGCCTGGAATTTATATGTAATTTGGAGATAAAGTAAATAGGATTGTCTGATGGGTTGAATATAAGGTGTAGGAGAAAAAGAGTGACTACTGTACTTGTGACTTGAGTTAATGGAACATGTTGGTGCCATTTATGGTGGTATAAATGGAGGAAACAGTTTCAGGGAGGGAAGGTTACAAATCCAAGATTCAGGGTTGGCCACATTAAAGTTGAGATGCTGTGAGACATCCAGTTGAAACGTCATAAGAATGAATGAATGAATAAGTCTTCCTTAGATTTCTATAGCTTCCTAATACAACCCTATTATCAGGTGAACCAAGAAACCAAGAAATATTCTGGCTAGATTTTGAGCATATTCATAGGTGACAGGCAGAGTTGGGGGTAGAGGGGTAATCATCAAGGTAATACATACTAATTATCAACATAACCAAAATTTGAAGCATATTCTTTTTTAGAAAATAAGTTTTTTAATTGAATAATGAAAATTAATGCATGGTGAATATTTTCAAGACAGTAATCTAGCTAGTGAAAAAGATACAACATAAGGCAAAACAAAATGATCATCTTAAAAACAATATTTCAACTGCTCCCATGTAAGGCTAATAATTATCCAGTGTTAATACAATTCTCTGATACGGTCATAGATCCTATGAGGACATGTTAATGCTGACAATAACAAGAGATTTCCACCAAGGATTAGAATTCTGAGGACTTAGATAAGAGCATGTGGCTTATTTATCCTAGGAACCTGAAAATAGTGCATACAATTTTGAGGGTGGGATGGAATATTACACTTGAGGTGGAAACTTGGAGATTAGAAATAGTGAAATAACAGCACATGTCTCACTTACAAGAGGAGATGAAATCATAAACAGAAAAATAAAGTTAAAATTCAGAAAAAATAGAAATCAGAATGAATGCTGTGCACAGACCAAGTGAATAGCAGTAGTAGGACACAAGCTATTATAGATTTGAGACATACCTGTCCTTCTCTTCAGGGGTCATGGCCTTTTGTAGAGCTAAAGGAAGCTGGAAAAATAAAGCCATTCTTAGTATTTGGAGAGCATATACTACAGATCATCCTCCTAAAGCTCGTCTCAAAGGGATATAGTTTGCTCAGGGTTTATATATAGCACACAGAGGCTATTTGTGGAGTTAAACATTATAATTTCTTGGCAAATAGCTCCATCAGTATTTTACAACTGTGGTCCCCAAACCCTGGGGTGCAAACTGCTACCTGTTTGCGGCCTGTTTGGAACCGGGCTGCAAAGAAGTGAAGCTTCATCTGTATTTATGGCCTCCTCATGGTTCACCACATCCCTCTACCCCCAACCCCAAGCCCTGATCTGTGGAAAAATTGTCTTCCATGAAACTGGTCCTTGGTGCCAAAAAAGTTGGGGACTGCTCCACTCAGGACTTTCATGAGTCACAATTCCTCAAAGACTCTCTGTTATCTAACTTTTACCACAAAAAAGAAAAATAAGTTCTATTCTGATAAAACTGTGGGATAACATCCAAAAAATAGTTAGCACTTTTCAATTCTATTAGCCTATTGGTATAAACTAGGAGCTTTTAAGAAACATGGGTACTTAGGGTCCATCCATACCGAATCTGAATAAATAAGTCTGGAATATGCCACTATAGCTTAAAACTTCTGAAATCGAATGAAACAGATGAGTCTAGGCAGATTTCTAGGTATTTAAGACATTTTAGTGTTAATTTAAGTTAAACACTTTATAGAAAATAGCATATAAGAAAAAATTCCGAAGTGTTTTTGCTTGGCTGCATTGTGTAATATTTTCAGTTTTAGAATTACCTGTCTATAATCTTAACATGTGTTAACCTTGGAGGCTTGTTTTAATTCTGTGCTAGTTGCATGATCAGGGAGTATACTAGTCTGGTTAAATGGGATTATAAATGAGTAAACCAATTCTAAAACCCAGATTTGTGTTGCGAGCGAGGGATGAAGGAAAAGAAGTTATTTTCATCCACATGCTCTTCTTGTCTCCTTTGTCTAGTCCTATGTAGGCAATAATTGGAAATATAACTAGACCAATTCTCATGCTATAGAAAGAAAGGCCTGAGTAGAGATAGAAAAACACAAATAAAGCTTGATTTTTATATTAAAGATACAACTAAAAGACTGTTTAAAAAGGAAGGCTTCCCAAGTCAGTCTAAAGATTCAAATTATCAGATAGGTGGCCTTATGTCTCAAAATGGGTTATTTGAAAAGCAATTTAAGGATTCATCTACACTGATATAATATAGAATTTGCAGAATCTTCAGAGAGACTGAGTCTTTATAAAGAATAATATACTGTTGAGAAAGAAACACATCTTCATTTTTGTCAATCCAGAGACGCATGGAAGCTTCTTCTTTTAAAGAGAGAGATAGAAATGAACACTCATTGCTTTATGCATACATGGTTAAAAAATAATGACAAAGGACTTTTTTCCTTCAAGAGTCATATATACAAAGAAATGCTTAAACAGAGAGTGTTACATGACATTTCCTCTCTGTGGACAAAAGCAGTTTCCTTATATTCAAAAGTAAAGAAAGATTGAAGGAAATAAGATGAATAAGTCAATCAAAACAATATATTTGTTTAAAATACAGGCTAAGTTACATAGCAAAGAGATCCCTGGATCAACAGATAAAAGACTTGACTTTATGTTCCTAATTAAGCCACTAATTATATATGTCCTTAGGCGAGACATTTAAACTGTAGCCTCGGGCACAATTTTCTCAACCAAAAAATGAATGCTTTGGACCAAACAACATTTAAAATATCCGATTGTGAAAAACTATTGTAAATTGCAAAAGGAAGGCATCATGGCCTGTTAGTGACAAGGGCAAGCCTATAATCACTCATCTTGAACAAAGCATTCATTCATTCATTCACTCATTCATTCATCCAACAAAATAATCACCTGTTATGCTGTGGCAGTGTGCTAGGCACGAGGGATGTAATCATGAAAAATAGAGACAAAGACCCTGCTTTATAGATGTTATATTTGTGTACTAGGGGAAAGACAAACGATTTAACAAGGTGTTTACAGATTTGGGCCATTTTTTTTTTTTTTTTTTAGAGACGGGGTCTCGCTCTTGGTCAGGCTGGTTCATTTTTTAAAAGATAGTAAATGGAAGGGAGAATTTTGATGGAAGCCTTTCTGAGGAGGTGATATACGAACTGAGATCTGAGGGAGATGGAGCCAGCCATAGTTCAAGCCAAAGAAGGAGCATTCCAGGTAGAGAGAACAGCAAAAGTCCAGGCCCATAGTTTGAGAAAGACTTGACACATGCTGAACCAAAAAAAATCTGAGCCTATTGTTGTTTTTAAAAAACTTTTATTGATACATAAGAATTGTACATATTTATGGGGTATATTTGATATTTTGACACATACATATAATGTGTGATGATCAAATCAGGGTATTTCGAATATCTATCACCTTGACTATTTATCAACTCAAAATGGATTAAAGATGGAAACATAAGACCAAAAACTATAAAACTCCTAAAAGAAGACATATGGGAACATATGGTAGTAAAACTCAATGGAAATCAAGCAGTTTGGGGGAGGGATGGGTCAATTTGCACCTAACGGGTACAGTGTATGCTATCTTGGTAATGGGCACACTTATAACTTTGACTCAAACTGCACAAAAGCAAATCATGTAATCAAAACATTTGTACCCTCCTAATATTCTGAAATTAAGAAAAAGAAAACATAGGGGAAATGCTATAGAACATTTGTCTAGTAAAAGATTTTATGGTTAAGACCTCAAAATCATGAGCAAGAAAAACAAAACTAGACAAATGGGACTATATGAAACCATAAAGCTTCCATAGCAAAGGAAACAATCCATAGAGTGAAGAGACAATTTGTAGAATGGGAGAAAATATTTGCAAACTATTCATTTGACAAAGGACTAATATCCAGAATATACAAGGAAGTAATACAACTCAAGGGACTTGTTTTTTCTGTGAATTGAAATGGAAGAGGTGAGGTAGAGCAATGGTTTTTACCTAGGTAGGGATAGGAAAATACAGATTCCAGGGCCCTGTTCAAACTATTGGATCAGAATTTTGGAAATAGAATTTGAAATCTCAAATTTTCCTGATATAGCAGAATTACCAATTAAATGGCCTTAAATGTCTTTTTCTTTGTCTAATATTCTGATACTATAGAATAGTTCATTATCCAATTCTCCATTTAATCAAGCACATATAGATTGCATCTATGTTATTATTTTTAACAATATAATACACTACAGAAAGCACAAAATAATGATTTATAAATTGTTCGGTCAATGCTTTATCGCAGGAGGGAAAAAAAATCAAAGGGATTTTGCTTATCCCCCACTGGAAGCTAAACTTTACAAGGATATCTACCATTTATTCCTATTATGTATAAAAATCCTTGGTACATGGAAATTTCCCAACATGTGTCTATTGAATAAAATATCACAAATGTTAAAACCAAGTCATAGATCAATCAGTTAATTTGCCCAGATTCAAATAGTGTCTCAGGGCAAGGGAAGTGGGCGCAAAGAGACTAAAATCATCAACTCCTTATTTCTTTATCTGTTTTGCGAATTGAGTCCCAAAATTTATAGAAAGTCAAGTTTATTTTACTGACATTAATGGACATGTTCACCAGCCACTCAGTCATTAATGTAATAGCTATGGTACATCATAGACTATCCAACATTCAAAGTGTACAGATTCAGCATTGGAGGAAGGTGCTGGAACAGTGAGCATTTATTCAAAGAGTTTATATTATGCCTGGAATTTTGAAGGATTATGAGGGAATGGGGAGCTAGCAAGCTTGGTGCAAAATCCTTGATTTCAATGAGCTGAAGGCAGTGAGCAAAATCCAGACTTTATATGAGAAGATAGAATGCACACACTGAAATTATATTGAGCAGCACATAATTAACTGCTAATGTGTATGGTATTGGGAATGCCACAGTTTCTATGTTCAGAAGAGTGTGATTTAATAGATCTCTAAGGATATACAATGTGACCCTGGTATTCACATATTTGGGGTAAGTGAGAATATTCTAGGTTAATTTAGCCTGGAAAGAAATGCAGGGCGAGTGTTCATGTTGCTCCATTTTTGACATTTAGGGTATAAAATAAAAGTATTCTTCAAAAGTCACTTCTATTATAGTTTCTAGTAACTTTTTTTTTAATTCCAGAAGGAATTTTCCTCTAGAATATTTACAACATTGGCATGACCTATTTTCCTTCCCATTTAATAGTTCATACAAGGACTATAATATTGACATAGAGACATAGCTAACTTCATTACCATTCTACCTGTCTTAGAATCACATGCTTTTCTCTAACATGTTTCATTACATATGTTCACCCATGTTTTCCTTCTTTTTCAGGATAAAAGTGTAACCTTTATTAAAAAAAATTTCTAATGTGATGTGTCATGTGATCAATAGATACAAGTACCTTCATTTTTTAAATTAGTCTAAGGCTATTTTCCTTTTACTATTGTATAAACAGGGAATTGAAGGGTAAAATAGTTAAAACTTAATGCTATAGTGCTAATGTGGCTTTTAAATCACGTCAGCTGCAATCACTGCATTATAATTAACAATTTATTGAACCAGCAATAAAATGAACATCACATTACTTCTTAAAGCAGCAGAATAAAATGGCTAATAAATAGCATAAGCCAGACAAATTGCAGAGTAATAGAAATTTTCTTAAGATTTATGGTGTGCAGAAAGATGGATGTGCTATTAGTAGGAGCTCCAATACTTGACAAAATTCTTTTACAAAGACATTGTTACCATGCATGTCAGAGTTCACAAGTCTAAGTGGTTTATCCAAATTTCAGCTCTCTGCTATTACAGTGGAAAATACTCATTACAAGGTTTTGAAACTGCAAGCGATGTGTACATTTGCCAACATTCAAACTGCTACTGCCAAAAAGATACTAAAATATTTTATAAACTGTCAAATAACAAGTCTGCTAGCTTAATCTGAGTCTATTTTATACTATACAGACTGTAAAAACTATTACATTAATTCACTTCCTGCAAAACTTTTTAAAAGCAGAGAGCAGCCTATGTAGAGGCTGAAAACACTAACTGCTTTTTACCTTTTAAAACTCTGATAATGTCGTACTTCTGTTGGAAAAGCATCATTGTTTTCTTGAATTGCAGTCACATTCCCTTTAACAATCAGCATACTAACAGAATCCATTAAATGAAGTGGAATCTCAGAAATAGTTAGGGTTAAGCGGCGTGTCTCACCATGACTAGGAGAAGAGAGCAATAGGAAAAGAACGTTACTTTCAATGTTTCTGCTGGTAACACTCATCGGTATGCTTTGTTTCTCACATGGAGTTACATGCTCATAATGTAGAATAAAAAATGAATTCTTATTACGTGATGATATACACAGTAATACTTCACAAGGTGTTTCTTTTTAAGTTTTAATTTAAAAATTATTATTCTTGTTAGTAGTAGCAGTCATGATAGTAGTAAGCAGGTTCAGCTCTCTACTAAAATGTGGAAAGACTGTTGGCTCCCACGATTTTTGTCACTAATTAGTTCATTTAATAACAAGGATTTTTTTTCATATATAAGTTGAAATGTACTCACCAAGCATTTATCACATATCCGAGGTCATGATGTACACACTTAAAGTGAAATGTATAAAAAGTCTGTATTAATTACTGGCTAAAGATGATTCCTGTACATTAAGCTGCATGACACTTTCTAATGATGTATTCCTAATAACAGAGAGTAAAATATATTACTATATTATAACATATATGGAACTGGATGAGTTAAGGTCAGAGTGCTGTTATCAATGCAGACGAAAATATAACACAGAGGATAAAATTAAGCAGGAAAAAAAGCATTCTCACATTAGGAAGGATGCACTGGACTGCTAATGTGATAACCGAAAGCTCTCACCCATTTCATATTTTTCCAGTTCAATCCTCAGAACAAAGGCCAACTGTTTGCATTGTAACCATTTTTCAGTGCCTAGAACAGTGCAAAGAACTAAATTCTTAGAAGATGCTTATTGACAGAATGAATATTTCTTTTGTGTGACAATTCTCTTTGTGTTTCTCATAATTCAGCGTGTCTTGTGAGTAGAGGCATTGAGTATCCTTTGTTCCAAATTATTTGTATAATGATCAGCCTTGGAAGATAGAGATAGTGACTCCCGTAGGAGTGAAGGGCAGACATAGCTACTGTCTAATAAAAAAAATGTGGTTCCCTAAGCTCAGGGTTCCTCTTCTATATTGCAATCTACTGTAGATATATCTGTCACCTGTCCCTCTTCACAGTGCCCTATGGAAATTGGGAATCTTGTATGAGAAAATTATGATAGTCTAGCTACCACTATAACTTTAAGTAGTAAATGATCCCTTATCTCTGGATCCAGTATTAATACCTCATGGCATTTGCCAGTATCCACTAAGCTGCCACAGCTAAGTTGTTCATACACAAATAAGGTCAAGTCTCAAATGGTTCTTGACAATTTCAAAGAGGAGACAGATTTAAAAAACATTTCTGTGCAAATTAGTCCTTACTTAACGTCCTTACCTTAACTCTTTAAGTAGCTTGCAGTGTTTTAAGTGAGATAAGTAAGCTGTACAAATAATAATAATCCAAAGCAAAGAGGAAAATGTGCTGCAAGAGACCTACAAAGTGCTGTAGGGTAGTTAGAGGAGTAAAATTTCACATGTGAGGTCATCAGGGAAGTTTTAAAGAAAGGACAATATTTTATTTCAATCTTAAAAGATATGTAGGATTTTGAAAGATGTGCCTGAAAGAGGGAAGACAAAATGCTAGTAGGCTAAGGACATGCACTTGAGTAAAGTTTCATAGGCAGGGAGTTTTGGGACGTGTTGGTAAGGGCGGGTTGTCTAGTCTGGCTAACAGCAATGAGGGAAAATTGGAAGTAGGTAGAGTGATGTAGGTGAACTGTAAGAAGAAGAGTTTGAGCAGTTTTCAGTAAATTTTGAAAGTAGTTAGAGTTTTCTAACATCGTAAGATATGGATTATTATCTTCATTTATAGTTCATGAAAATTTAGAGAAATTTGCTATAATGCATGGAAGTCAAATTGACATTAGAACTCACATTGTGTGTTCCAAGGCCCATTATTCTACACCAGAAATCTCTAACTTTATTTTTTCTTTTTTAAACACATAATCTTATGCCAGATGGAATATTAGTAATTAAAAAAATAAAAGTGTTGTTTTGTTCCAGCAAGTGTTAACAGCTCTTGTAACAGCTCTACCTCGGCAAGCGTTAACAGCTCTCACAACAGCTCTTGACCAGGGAAATAACCGAGTAGCACGTGGAGAGTGGAGAACAGCCTTTATTCCGTCAGCATGCTCCGCTGACTTCTGATCTTCTGACCCCCCTTCCCCGGTCTCCTCCAGCTTTTATACCTTTGGTAGGACTCAAAGAGCGTCCAATCAGCAACAAGCTTTAAGATCCAATCAGCAACAGTGGGATTCAAAAAGTACCCAATCAGGATCACGTGAGCAGTGTAGCCGGAGGACAGGAGCAGGCG
Source organism: Cheirogaleus medius (assembly GCA_008086735.1). NCBI lineage: Eukaryota > Metazoa > Chordata > Mammalia > Primates > Cheirogaleidae > Cheirogaleus > Cheirogaleus medius. The sequence continues at coordinate 2,758,715 of VBSM01003200.1, read as the reverse complement.
GCTGAGCACCAAGCATGGGTACCGACTGGACAAGGCCCGGCCCCAGCAGCGCGCATCTGCACAACAGCCGGCTGCTGCCTCCAGCCGGCCCCACACAGCACCCGCCCGCGGGAATGCAGAGGGGCGGGGAGGGGGCGAGCGGCCCTGTCCCAGCGCCCAACGGTTTTCCCCATCAGTTTCTCTGATAAAAATAGGGAAATAAGCCAGATAGACATGCCATCCTTTCTCTTGTCCTCTTACCTTTCATGTTGCACACAACTTTTTGGTCTTTGAGGTATTCATAGTGAACCTTAGAGTTCTTCTGTATATAAATTTATAGTCATTTTTTTACCCGTAGATTCAACAAAAGATTTGAACTAGTATGTGCTTTTAGGTTAAAATACTATGTCAATAGACTCAATGCATGACATTCACAACAAATACATATTTTCCATCTTGTTCATTGCTATGTGTGACTAATACCATTAAGGAAAAAAAGAAAAGAAATGCACAAACACATACATACAAAGATAACTCTTTCTGCTCACTGGAATATACTAACTAGCCATAACTAAAATAATCTCAAAAAGGTCAAGAATTGACAATTGAAGAAACTCGGGGCACTTCCAAGTACATTGATGATGTCTATATGTTATTCCCCACATTCTTGATCTATTTTCATTTACTGTTCATAATCCCCTATTTTTCAGTGTCTTGAAAGTAGAATACGAATCTATTGCCACCAGGTAAACTCAAAATGCCAAATAATGGAAAACTTTACTTCTTATTCACTTCAACCATTTTGAAAAATAAAATGGCTATTGTGTCTTTTCCTAAAGACTTACAGTGTCTTTGTTTTCACTCCTTGTGTACCTCAGTTCCAAGCAGTATTACTCATTTTCCTCCATTGCATAATATTTTGGTCTATGTGATTTAGCAGATTTCCCCTGCTAAGGATTTTTGATTGATTATTTAAATTTCTGATGAAATTTCAAAGCCAAGATAGGGTAAAGAATAGTAACAAATACTAACAGGTCTGCACACCTGTGTACATTGCAACACTATTTATTCACAATAGTCAAGATACAGAATCAACCTCAGTGTCCATCAGTGGATGATAGGATACAGAAAATGTTGCATAGATCCATAATGGAACACTATTCACCTTAAAAAAAAAAGTAAATCCTGTCACTGGCAGCAACATGGATGAACCTGGAGGACATTAGGCTAAGTGAAATAAGCCAGGCACAGAAAGACAAATACTGTCTGAGTATAAAAAAGTCAAACTCATAGGAAAAGAGAGGAAAATGGTGATTAGCAGAGGTTAGGTATTGGGGGCAGATGTTTGTTCGAAAAACACAAAATTTCAGTTAGATGGGAGGAATAAGTTTGAGAGATCTGTTGTACAACATGGTGACTATAGTTAATAATGACGTATAGTATTCTTGAAAATTGCTGTTAAGTGACCTTATCATGGACAGATGATAAGCATGTGAGGTAACATTGATGTTAAATAGCTTAATTTAGCCATTCCACAATGAGTAGCACGTGGAGAGTGGAGAATATATATATATATATATATATATCTCAAAACATTGTGTTATACAACATAACTATATACAGTTTTACTTGTCAATAAAAAATAAAGAAAAAAGCAAAATATAAGGTAGCCAATGCGATTCTTCTTTTACACTGAGAAACAATTTTAACAAAATGGCAGAATATGATTATAATCAAACTCAAAATTCCAGTTCAAGATTTACAAAACCATGAGCATAATGAAGAGTAATGATTCCTGCCCCTCAAGTAAAATACAATAGCCTTAATACATACATTAGAATATAATCAAATTTAAATCATAAAACTCCTTGAGGAAGGGAGGGAAATGACTTTGCAAATATTAACGTTAGTTATTGCTAACCAAGAAAAAGATGTTGCCCATTTAACTTGCCTAGAATAAGAAGCCTGATAAATGGAAACAATTCTCCCTACACATGAACAAAATCATACATGTGTACACATATGCACACACACACACACACATACACCTTCTAGCAGATGGGACAGAGTAACTAACAGAGAGACTCTTCCCCAGATTCTTTCACTGATTTGGGAAAACATGACCATGTAACTTGCTAAAATCCTTTTCATGCCAAAATTAGTTTCAAGTAATGAAACATTTTTCCCTTCCTCAGAAAAAGGCTACATTTGACCTTTCTATTTGAAAGTGACTAACCATCCCAGTTTGCCTAGGAATGAGGGCACTCCTGAAAGAGAGAGCTTTATTACTAAAAACAGGAAAGTGTTAGAAAACTAGAACTATATGGCAATTTTATACACTGTGCAAGCTTCTGGGATGCCCAATAAGGTCCATTAAGAATCATGCCAGGAATAATTTACATCAACTACCATTTCTGTTAAATAATCTTGAGGGCTTTTCTCTGTTTTCTGTTTCCAGTAATGGGTTCCTTGTTGAAGAAATCACTGGTCTGAGATCCATTTCCGTTTTCATGGAGCCTCCTTCCAATCTTTTTTGTCCAGCGTCCTTCTCTTGTATCCTTCTTCCCAACTTCTATGTTGCAGCTTTCTCAACATTTACAAAAAGTGTGTATTTAGGAAAGTATCTCATAGACTCATTCATAGTAATGTATAAATGTTTGCTAATACTTAACCTAATACTTTTCCCAGAAAATTTTGAATTGTAAGAGGGAAAACCTGATTTATGATAAACACTGAAACTCTATTTATATAATTTTACATATAAGAAAATCAAGTGGGCCAAGTTTTCTCTTTATTTCTCTGTCCTGAATTTATCAAGTATTCCCACAGCTTGGTCTCCTGATTTCCTTATTTATTTGTTTTCCTATATTCTAATTATCAGGCCAGAACAGATTTGGACACTACTATTTAAAGCAGCCTCAAAGTCTATGCTTAAGCTCCAATATAGGAAAGCTTATTGTGTTTTTTCTCCTCCCTATTAGGCTGACCCCATTGTGATGCCCCATTGCAGACCTATGCTGTACTTGCAGTGCCTTCAATTGACAAACCACTCTCACATGCACTTTTGAAATTCTGATAAAGAGCTATCAATACCCAAGTGCCAAAGCCTAGTAGTTCATAGGACTGGTACCCATAGCATATTCATATTCTCATAACTGATATATTCTTTTCAAAGAATAGAACCCTGACTCATGCTAGTTTTCCTTGTTTTATTCTGAATTCAGATCCTGAATTCCAGTGCCACATTTTCAAGCTTGGGTTGTGTGGACAGACTAAAGAAAAATGTTGGCTATCAGCTTGCCTGGTGCTCTTGAGTACTGCAAACATATATTCCCAAATTCTGTTCCAGAACATATTAGTAAACCCCACCGAATAATCTTGAACTATTTAGACCAACCAATTGCCCAGGTTGTAAAGATTCTTAAGTTCAGTTAACCACTGATTCAGGAGCTTAATGATGAGCTAAAGTTCCATTAGTTGGATGTAGACCCTTATACATATCCAATTATACAGGGGTATTTAATACAGGAATGAAAGAAACATTACATGATAAGTTACATTTCTGTGCCATGCAGACATCACTAATCAATCACAAGACACTGAACTGTTGGGTTTAAATAAGTCTTAAGAGTCCTTTTGTTCACATCTTCCCAGACAGCCACTACAAATCAACTAGACTTGACAGCCAAGATGAAACCTGTTTGGCTTCCTTGATCTAGTGGCATGCTTCACCTTTCTAATGACCTGCCCTGCTGTGAATAAATTATCATACTTGTCCAGTGTCTTGAATAGCTCCCTCCATGCCACTCCAAGGAAGGAGATATTTCTCAAAAAGCTACATAGCTAATCCTTTATGTATTCAAACATTTCTCTAGGCTCTCTCTTACCATTTACTCAGCTCACAGTTTTCTAATCTATTGGATATCAGTCAGATTGTCTTTTTTTTTTTTTTGGCAATTTCATAAGTAGAAATCACCTACACAGTCTATCTAGATATTGGTTTGACTTTTCCTCAAGCCCATTTCTCAGTTTCTTCCTTACTTCTTACTCTACAGAATACAGGCAAGTAGCAGTTTTCCACTAAGCCTGACTCAGGTTCCAAGGGAAAAACACCAACATTAACCAGAAGTTAATGATTATGAGGAGAGATCAGATAAATCTCAGGATAGGAAAAAGGTATGCCACAGTGACACTACACAAATAACCATATTTACCTATTCATGAGGCTGATGCCTTGTCTTTCATTAAAAGTTTTAATTTACAAAGCAGTTTAGATTAGTTAGGGGTGTATGTGTGTATACTCACATATGGTCATTTATATTACAAAAATCAGTATTCTATAACTCTGCATTAAAATCACAATTTTATTTATGCATAGGTTTTTAAATTTATAAGTATATAGATAAGTAAATAGACTTATCTAACCTAATCTTTCTACCTATATATTTTTATATTATTTCCTACATGAAGTAAAATATCTATGACATATTAAATAATTATATGTATGTATATGAACCAAGTATCTCTCATTTCTGTGTATCTCTGTTGCTAAAAAGAGTGTTGTGAGACTACCATTTCAAAAATGGATTTATGAATGTTCAGTAGCTGTAGACAAGGGTTTTAAATTTATATTTAAGCCAACAAGCTTCCTTCCCTTCCTTTTTAAAAGAAGGGTCCCTTCCCTTAAAAAAAATCTCCCTTTGTATATTTGGGTTCTATAATCCAGGTTGATTTTTCTCCTGAGACTCTCATAATACACCTCATATGAGTGTTTCTTCTGATCTGTTCATCACCCATTAATAGCTCCTCTCATAAGTCAAGTCCAACTATCATCACTTTAGACTGGATATATTCCAAGACTCAATAGATAATAAGTCTTTTCTCTATTGTATTAAATAATAAATATGATTCATAAGTGATTCTGATGAACCTTCTAGACCTATCTTCCAGGAAAATTTCAAGTCTAATATCCACTCAGAAGGTAACTGGTCTGTGGACTTTCCTTTTTATCTTAAGTTTAATAAGTCATTAGTTCTGCATTCAGCCTGACAAGCTCCTAGCACACATATCTGTAAAAAGATGGAGGTCTTTTAAATATGCTTTCCTCTTTCTGTGTTCAGCTCCCTATCATCCAATGGTGTGAGGCCTAGGTAAAAATTTTCAGGAATTGTCACGGTTCCAAATGAATGCTTAGAATGCTTGTGTGAGTGCACACTGTTGCTGGTAAGAGCCAATTTGGTATTCTGGAGACTTATCTTGAGTTGACTGGTCCCTGCATACACTGGGGAGCCTCATGTTCTGAGACGATCAGGAAGACCAGGAAATGAGGAATAGCTCATGTGACCTCAAACAGTGAAACCCTATAATCTTCTACTAAATTCAGAAGCTAAAACGTGGCAGATAGAAATCTAATCCAGAAGAAAATGACTTATCTGTCCTTTTATCTTTATGTTTTACTAACTTTTAGATGACATATTAGGAGAGAGGAAAACTACTGAGGAATCAAACAGATTTCAGTTTGGGATTCCTTCTGGAATGTTCCTACATTTTAAGCAAAACTGTAGTTAAGCAAACATGTAGCAAGTTTACCACATGAGTGCATTTTTAAAACTGTAAGCATGATTATTTACTCAAAATCATTGCTCTGATTGATTGGCAACATGATTAATTGAAAGTTCACCAAGAAAAAAACATCAGAAGATTGTTACTATTTGGAAGACCGTGTGCACCGGGTCAAGCTGACCAGTATATGACTCTCAAGTCTGATTTTTTTCCCCTTAACTGTATGATTTAACATAAGCATCATTTTTTCATCTATAAATATCAGAATTAAATGTGCCAACGGGAGTTAAGTGTTATCTCCCCTACCTGGCACATTTCAGGTTTGCTATAAATGCTAGCTTCCTTTTTTCTCTTACTTGTGTCTCATCTTGTGTAAATCACTTCACCTCTCTGAAACCATTTCTTTATCTGAAAAACCAAGGGCTTAGTCTGGATGATCTTGAGTTCTTCCGATATTTATAACTCTATAATTCAATAATGTACAGCAGTAGGTTCCCAGGGATTCAGTATCAGGCAAATAAAATCAATCTGTGAAGCTGTGTTGTGAGAGGCAAGGAGTCATGACAAACTAAAGAACACATAGATCAGCCTAGAAACATTTAAAAAATTAAAATCTTAAAACAGTGTGCCTGCCAAACAAAACATAGTTTTGGGTCAAGTTTGAATTCTTGGCTCAAGGATTTCCAATTTCCAATCTAGAGCTTTCAAATATTGATCTTCATCACCCTCCCAGCACCCCGGATTGTTGACAGAGCTGTCAGAGAATGGATCAATCATTCATAATTTTAAGTCAAATGAATCAGTCATGGTCTATGCAAGAATTTTTCATGGCAGTTGGAATCTCTGGAATAATATATTTTTGAAGCTACCCAGATCATGTCAGAGGAAGAAAGGAGAGTTGAGGAGACCAAATCAGAAGAGGGGAAGGCAGAGTTTTTGTTTCTGGCTAGGCTGTGGTTTGGCTGTGAAGAAATGACCTTACAGCATCCTACTGAGAATCATGTCTTTGTGGCAGACATGGGTTTTTTCTTTTTTCCCTCCCTGCCATGAATGTGTCTTAGAAATTGCAGAATAAAAATGCAAAATAGCAAGTATATTTAGATACACTCCCACACAGACTCTAAAGCTTAATATTTCACTGAACACCACATGAAAGACTGAATTAATATCCATAACTCTTCCACATCACTCATGCTTCAAAGTTCTGTCGTTATAGATTTCTTTGGCCTATATAGTCGCAAAATTAGCTAACAACAGTAATCTTTCTTTAATATAACATTCAATTGTACTTCACAATAAAAAAATTCATTAGATTTATTCCTCTTTTGACTCTGTATATTCACAGAATTTTCATTGATGTTGCAATAAACGACAAATTTCTAACAGATAAAAATTAAACACAAGTGATTGTAGAACAATTATTTATAATCCAACTCTATGTATCAAGATAATCATAAGGTCAAAATAATTTATGATATAGTATATTCTCAACTCGGCAACTAACCAGTTATGTCACGTTGCATAAATCATTCAACTGCTCTGACTCTCAGCTACCTTCTATATAAAACACAGTGTTGATGAAAGTGACTTCTAAAGTCTATTTTTAGTCTTACATTTTGTGATTCTTAGTGTAACATATCTCCAAAACTGATTCTTGAACAGAGCTCAAAAATTGCTAGAGATTGCAATCATATAGAATTGAGGAAGGCTAAGGCATCAATAAGTATGAGGAACTTGACCTTTATTGCATCACACCTTCACATAATGCAAATGTTATAGTATTTCTTCCTATGTGAAACAAGAGTCAAAAAATATTAGGTTATTAAGTATGAAATGTCTGATTTCCTTAAATGCTAGATTTGACAGTTAATATCTGTCACATGTCACTTTGACACTTCTTGTTTTTATTTTTATTATAAAGGTAAATCCTCATTCTTTCAAACACACATTTTGACTTGTGATCATCTTTCAAAATTTTTTAGAACAATTTTTGTACAGCTATAAATAAGTCAAACATTCATGTTATTTTCAAATATGAGTTCTGTCGTAAAACCAATGCAACACAGACAGCTCAAAATATCAACAAAGTGTCTTAAAAGAATGTGGCTAATGAACACACAGTACGTTGATGGTTTTAAAAGTTCCATTCTGATCATTTTAAGAGGCCACGTGGACGACCTGAGACCAAGGTAGGTAATGATACACTAAAAATTGTAGTGGAAATGAACTCATCTCAGCCTAAGCATAAATTAACAGCAAGATTTGACATTACTATTCCAACAACATTAGACCATTTAAAATAAATCGACAAGGTAAAGAAGCTGGATAGATGAGTACTGCATAAATTAAACAAACGTCAAAAGAAAAATCGCCTTGAAGCTTGCCTTTCTTTACTGCTATGGTATAAAGGCAAACAATTTCTACACTGTATTGTTACGTGAGATAAAAATAGATTCTTTTTGACAATCACAATAACTGGATAAAGAGGTCTTTAAACACATTTCAAAACCAAATATCAATTGAAAAAAAAAAACCTAATGGTGTCTGTTTGGTGGTCCGGCCCTGGTATTAACCACTACAGTCTCATAAAACCTAGTCAATTGATTACAGCAGATGTCTACTACAACCAATCGGATGAAATGATGAGGATGCCTGTGATTATACAGCCCACATTGGTCAACAGAGACAGGCCAATCCTGATGAAAGATGGCACTCAACCACATGTCGCACAAAGAATGCTGTTCAAACTACAGAAGCTGGACTTAGAACCTCTCTGTCATCCACCATGTTCATCATACCTTGTACCAACTGACTACCACTTCTTCCAGATTTAGGGCCACTTCTTTCAAGAAAAAATATTCAACTCTCAACAAGCTGTGAAAAATGCCTTTCATGATGAGTTCATCACGACTCACTCTCCAGGCTTCTTTACTGCTGGCATAAACAAGCTACTATTAAGATAACAAAACTGAGTCGATAGTTTAGACACATACTTTGATTAATTGTAGTGCTTCTTGTTTGAGATACGATAAACTTTTGATTTGAAATCGGACATTTCATATTTAATGACCTAATATTAAAATATAGCTTAAATTAGAAAAATAAATTTCTATAAGAATATATCCCTAATGTTATCAGAGATCATTAATGGGTGAATTGGTAAAATAATTTTTATTTCCCCTAAACTTTAAATATCAATTAAAAATAATTCGGCCTTGACTGCTAAAATTAGTCTTAAGTTTGAGGACTGGTTAAAACGGTGTCATTAATAATATGTTTTCCATTATAATACACATAGAATACAACTTAAATTCTTATAATTTAAGCCATATTTCTTAAAATCATCTTGCTATTGTATATATTTTTGTATATATTGTATATATTGTATATATATTTTTTAAAACTAATGTGCAACAATGGTAACAGCAAACTACTTTGCATGGGCATTTTTCTACATTACCCTGGGATCAAATTTCTAATAAGGAATGAAAACACTAAAATTCTAGCAATACAAAAAGTATTCAGAACCACTAAACAAGTCTGCATGGGGAATTTTGTTTTTTTAATTAAGGCATTCTTTATATATGTCAATTTTCAGTATCAGTGTTTTCTTTTTGCTCACATCTTATTTTCGATATGCAAATAAAATTCTGAGTGTCATTTCAAGGAATCACATTCATGTATTCATCGATTCATTTAATAAGCCTTTACTGAGCACTGTTACCCTTCACAACATTGGGTATGATAATATCCATGAGCTCTCTTAAATGATTGCCCACGAGGAGACTTACAATATTTTACAGAGAGAGTGTCCTGACAATGGCCAAACAGCAGTTCATTCTTCCCAAAGAATAGTTTTTAGATGATAGGGAGCTATGCCACAGCTAAGAGGAGAATTCTGACAAATGGCAAAAAGAATATAGTAGCAAGGATAACAGTGATATGTCCTGGGAGGAAAAGAGACAGAGAGCCAAAGCAGCTCTCTTCAATTTTCTTTCAGTAGTAATGGAGGAAGTCACAATTTTACAGATAATATTAAAAGAAAGTAAACATAGCATAGAAATCAATCTATTCAAAACCTAGTAATGAAAGATCATTCTTTGAGAGAGTGAATAATAAGCAAAGCCTAAGACTTATTCTGCTATTAGTAATGAGGTCCTTAAAGCAATAAGCAGACAGTGCAGCCCAAATGCCATAAGATGGCATAGAACAAGAGAAAAATTAGATTGTACCTTGACATACTCTCTTTCTTAGATGAATTATCATCAGATCTTTAGTGATGAGGAAGTGAAAATTTATAACTGAACAAAAACTAATGCATACATCTCATTGAAGAGATTAGGGTTTTTTTTCTCAATACCTCATTTGCTAACCTCAAAGTTTCATCTTGAAGATACTGTCATGTACTTATAGACTCCTCTTTATAGACTTGATTTTTATATCAAGATTCTGGTGCCATGAAAGGGTGAATCAGATAGGTAAATACTGCTTACTGAATCCTATCGGTTGGGAAAGGACATGTGGTTAGGATGGCATTTTATGGTATTTGTATGGGTGTTACAAGAAGAACAAGAAATCTTGTTCTGCCAATCAATCCTGAATGGAAGTTGCTGGCAGGGCTACACCCTTATCATAGGAAAATGATAAGGATGTTTTCATTTTATCATTAATCTGGCCAAGGCCTGATGAACATGACGTATCTACCCTCTCTCAACCCAAACAAGAGTTCCTCACTTAATTTACTTAACCAGCTGCATGAAGGGAGTAAGAAAGAAATAAGTAGGCAGGATGTAAGAGTGTAATCCTTTGAAACATGAATATCATGCACTGGTTACTGTGATCTAATGAATAATTTGCAATGTCACCAATTGTATTGCCTTTCTCTTCTCTTGAAATTGGCATGGACAGAGGGATAGAATTCTCTTTCCCTCCTGTACCACTTTAAAGAGACATATTTCTTTACAGATATGCATCAACTTGCATTCTACTGGAAAACAAAATTATAAAAATAATACATTGTGATTTCCTCCTCGTATTCTAGTCAATTGGAAAATCAAATGAAGCTATCATTAATCCATTTTATTATTATAAATTCCCTGTATACTCTATCATACATAAAGCAGGTGGGTTCATGTTCAGATGACCAGGAAAGTAACGTAAGTGTGTAAGAAAACAGGGAATGATAGTGTCTGGGGCCAACTGGCTATTTTCTGCCATATTCAAAGAGCATATACCTTACTCAGCTTCAGCCAATTGCTGTCATGTAAGAATATGTGACAGGTATTTCCTTATCTTCCCATTTTTAGGAGAATCTATGAATCTAAATATTAATATTTTATGTAAAAGTTACATAATTTATAAATATTAGGAACTTGTTCAAAATTAAAAAATAAACATTGTACATGCCAAACATAACAGAGCTATAATCCACACATTTAATTTTAGACATAGATTGTGGATGGTGCTCAGAAACTACATAGTGATTAAATCTACTAAACAAAGTATATTAAAGAGAAGAAGAATGTAAAATAACTGTATCATTGTTGGCTTATTTGGGGGCCTCACCAAAGAATGATTACTAATATGAGGCAATTCAATGTAGATGAATATGTCTGAATGTTTTGCAATAGTTAAAAAAATAAGTTTTATTCTATATTTCTTATATTCACATTGGGGTAATCTTGTAGAGATGCCTAATGCTTTACAAAACCTGTGAATTTAGTAAATGAATATGTATGATGTAGGTATGTCTTATAAACTCAATTCTGATCATATTTTCTTTAGTAGAGGATCCCAAATGTTGGTTCATGAATCAACAATATAATAGGTTTAAATGGATCACCTGAAAATCTATGAAATGTATAAATTCTCAAGCACTGTCTTAACTAAATCTAATGTAGTATATCTATAATTTTTGTTTTATTTTGTCTAAAGATACCATGTGAGCCTGATGTGCTGCCAGAATTAAGATCTACAGCTGCAGGAGCTTCGGAAGAAACCTTAGACGTATTCCTTGACCTAATTGACACAGTGCTACTAAAGAAAATGCAAAGTGAACACATGAAAACATTAGGACCAATAGAAGCTATGATATTACATTTTTAATCACATTTAGTATAGTCAAGTGCTTAGGAACTCAGAGTGAGGTCAGGTATAATCATGAATGCCTACTTGGACTAGATGGATGTGGGGTGAGTGTGTGTAGGGATGTCTGAATGTAGGTCTATGAGGCGGGAATGGGAGATGCTTTTGTGTTGGAGAAATAATATGGCTGAAAGCCTCTGAGGAGAAATGGGTATTAGTTTGTTATAAAGTAGGAAGGTAATCAATCTGGTTGAAGAAAAAACTCTTATTTGATAGTTGAGAGATCTTGGAATTCAGACAGTGGTTTAGATTCTGTGGTAGGAGGTAGTATCTGAAGACTATGAAATTTGCCAGTTTGTAAGGACAGATTCCAGTGTGTAAAGCTTAAGTAAGCATAGGGCCAGCACAGGGTCATAAACATCTAGATAAAGATGTAGAATTTATTGAGTGCAAAAGTAGCAGAGGATCAGTTCAATTTTAAGATGAGAGAAATGTGATAAGAATAGGTGACTGGTTTTATTTAATACTTAATAAAATAGATGTTATAGGTTTAATTTAGTGGCTTATACATATGGATAATAATTTTCCTTCATGAGATTTTTTTATATGAATCCCTCTATTTTTGTGTTTGTCTGGAAATTTCTACAATAGCGTTTAAAAATGAGTCAAGTTTGCAGTCTAGTCAAGAAACAACATAGACACCAAAGATGTGAAAGTACCCGAGGGAACGCAGCCTACATACACATCTGGAAACGCTGCTGCCATGACTGAAGAGAACAACATCAAAGAGAAGCAAACTTATACCACTCACGACCCCCTCACATGTCCCTGCAAGACTTGTCTCCCCACACATTTGCAACTTCCGGAACAGAAGTGGCTTATGCCACTTATCTCTCTCTCCTTGGTGGCTGTCAGAAGGATGACATAGAGGAGCCAGAAGAGCAGCTGCTCCCCCAGCACATGCTCCAGAAGTAGAAAAGTTGTTTGTTCACTTCTCAGCAATCCCCAACTTTCAGGCTGCATCTTCCTGGGGTTGGAATGTTATTGCTTCTTGGGGATGGGATAATTTATTGGAGGAAACAAACAAACCAGTAACTGCCTCAATCAGCTGTCTTTCTTAGATTTGCATTCCCATTGGAAACCCAAACATTCTTATGTTTCCTCCTAGTATGGAGGTATCTACTACACTGCAAAGGTGTACTGAAGTTTTCTGAATTCAAAGGTTGTCTATGAATGGGTGAGTTCACAGTTGTTATGTTTTGTTTTTTTCCAGCAAAGTGGTACATTTATTAAATATCCATTAATTAAGCACCTGTTATATATAGGCCAGTCAGTAGTATCTACATAGATATTAGAAAAAGTATTAAAATATGAAAATGGATTACCAAGAATTCTTATACATTTCTACATTTAAATAGCATAATAAATGTACAATTGCAATTAATATGGCTTTTAATCCAGTCAGCTAGCCCTAATTTCATTTCAAGTATAAAATATTGTTTTGTTAAAGTTCTCAATATGTTTTTAGGAATGTAAATTTTTATATATATTTGCTTTTTTTAAATTTAAGCATATTATGAGGGTACAAATGTTTAGGTTACATATATTTCCTTTGCCCTGCCCAAGTCAGAGCTTCAAGTGTGTCCATCCCCCAGACAATGCACACTGCACCCATTAAGTATGAATATACCCATTTCCTCCTCCACCCTCCCATCTGCCCAACACCTGATGAATGTTACTACTATATGTGCACATAAATGTTGATCAGGTAATACCAATTTGATGGTGAGTATATGCAGTGCTTGTTTTTCCATTTCTGGGATACTTCACTTAGTAGAATGGGCTTCAGCTCTATCCAGGATAATACAAGAGGTGCTAGATCACCATTGTTCTTTGTGGCTGAGTAGAATTCTTTGGTTTACACATACCACATTTTATTAATCCACTCATGTATTTATGGGCACTTGGGTTGTTTCCACATCTTTGCAATTGTGAATTATGCTATTCTATACATTTTCTCTATGGGAATCTCCAGAAAGGAAAATAAACGGTGTGTAAGATGAGCTTCAGATTCCTATTTGATCCACACACATAGGAGATCAGTCTAAAGAATCTTGATGTTTAGGATCCCTTTATTCTGCTCTTTTTTTTCACCCCAAGGCACTTACCACACCATGTTGTGTGGTTTTTTAAAATTTAAAAATCATAAGGTTTTGGGGGATTTTCTCTTTGTTTTAATTTGGTGATAAATTCTTAGCTGAAAATTTAGGGGATGGGTTTATCCTTTTATCCCCCTGCCCTACCTTCTTGTTTCAAAACTTTAATTTAAATTTGTGAGCATCTTACCACAAGCAATTACTAAGTCTTCATTGCAGTTTTTCTCAGTAAAGCTTTTCATTCAGCAAATATTTATTAATGGCCCCATCATGTGCCAGGCACTGTTTCTAGGCATTTGGGACATATCTCTGAACAAAAAAGTCAGTGATTTCTGCCCTTAGAACTTGTATTCCATCAAAAAAGTGTATGGCAACATACACTAAATTAGCTGCAAGTTATATAGGTAGACATTTTTTCCTTTTCCTTTCCTTAATAAAAGGCTTTTTCTATGTTCAAACATAGAAAAGTTGAAATATTTTTACAGTGTTCCCATATAGCTAACATATATCTAACATAAAGATTTTTTATTTAACAATTTGTGATAATTGTTTTAGCATAGATGTGTCTATCTAGTCATCTTCCTAGAGGTAGACTTTTGAATACCACATTTTTTGCACCACTCAAATGTCTTATGACCCAACTTTAGAAGATATTCTTTTTGATAGGAGGGAAAAGAGGAGTACAGATAATTTATATTGGCACTATAAATATAGGGTCATCATAGTCAATAGCACAAGAAGACTAATGGAGAAAACCTGGATGGAATATCAATTCATCTCCTATACCAAGAGTAGCATCCATGTCTACAAATATGGTCAGATCTGACTGAGTAGTCGTGAAGATGACTTCAGTGAAGAGAGCAGGAGTGTTGTCAGGAAGTCAGCAACAGTCCCTGAAGTCCCATTCCAAGGAAAGGGACATGATCACAACAGAGGTAGAGATGAGCAGAAAGCTCAGATAGATATGGCCACTTAATGGGCAATTCTATACATTTTTTTTGAACTTCAATTTGCCAAAACATAAATTTAGAATAACAACATTTACCAAAGGGCATTGCTATTGAAAATTATATGGGATAAAAATATTAGATGAAAGTAGATGCTGAATAAGTAGTAGATATATTGATATAATCATTATAACTAAATTCCTATAGAAAAATAATATAGTAGAAAAAACTTACTAATGCTTAGGGGTCTCTGAATAAAAAGTGTTCATGGAAAACAGTTATTTTAAGGATAAAAGAAAAGTCATGGTCAAAGACTGGCTTTCAGCTTCAATAGATTGGAATAGATATCTATCTCACTATTTTGTGGTTATGGAGTCTTCTGCAAATGATTTAATTTCCTTAAACCTTGGATTTCCCATCTATAAAATATTATCTACCTCAACACTCTTTTTATATGAGCTAAATGACATACGTTATATCAGAACTGTGTCGCTGTGTCAATAAGAATTCACTAAATATCACTTATTACTTTAGAAACACTTGGTTATGAATTGATGCTGCATCACTCAATTAGAGTATATACTGAATGAGGAAAATTTGAAAGCATTCCACCTAAGAACTGGAGCAAGACAGGGAGGCCCACTGTAACCACTTCTATTCAACATAGTACTGGAAGTGCTAGCCAGAACAATCAGGCAAAAGACAGAAATAAAGGGCATCCAAATCAGGAAAGAGGAGATCAAACTATTCCGTTCCTATTTGCCAATGATATGATCTTTTATCTAGAAGACCCTAAGGACTCCTTCAAAAGACTCCTAGAATTGATAAATATATTCAGTAAAGTCTCAGATTACAAAATTGATGTACACAAATTAGTAGCATTTCTATACACTAATAACAGTCAAACTGAGAGTCAAATCAAGAACTTAATATCTTTTACAATAGCTGCAAAAAAAAAAATTTAAAAAAAGCCCTAAGAATATACTTAACTAAGGAAGGGAAAGATCTCTACAAGAAGAGCTACAAAACACTGTTAAAAGAGATCATAGATGAAACAAACAAATTAAAAAACATTCCATGGTCATGGATTGGAAGAATCAGCATTGTTAAAATATCTATACTGCCCAAAGAGATTTACAGATTCAATTCAATTCTCATCAAAATGCCAAGGTCATTTTTCAGAGATCTAGAGAAAACAACCCTAAATTCCATGAGGCATCAAAAAGGAACCCAATATCCAAAGCAATCGTAAGCAAAAAGAACAAATCTGGAGGCATCATGTTACTTGACTTCAAATTATATTGCAAAGCTATAGTAACCAAAACAGCAAGGTACTAGTATAAAGGTAGACACATAGATCAATGAAACAGAATAGAGAAACCAGAAATAAAGCCATATAGCTACAACCAACTGATTTCTGACAAAGCAGACAAAATATACACAGGAGAAAGGACACTCTATTCAACAAATGGTGCTGGAAAAATTAGAGAGCCACATGCAGAAGAGTGAAACATGATTCTTATTTCTTACCATATATAAAAATTAACCAAGATGTAAGATGTATTAAATACTTAAATGTAAGAC
Source organism: Cheirogaleus medius (assembly GCA_008086735.1). Taxonomy (NCBI): domain Eukaryota; kingdom Metazoa; phylum Chordata; class Mammalia; order Primates; family Cheirogaleidae; genus Cheirogaleus; species Cheirogaleus medius. The sequence continues at coordinate 2,742,403 of VBSM01003200.1, read as the reverse complement.
CTGAAACCATAAACATTCTAGAAGAAAACATAGGAAAAAAGTCTTCTGGATATTGTCAACTGCAAAAGGATATATGTACACACACACACACACATACCATGGAGTACTAATCAGCCATAAAAAAGAATGAAATAACATCTTTTATGCCAACTTGGTTGGAACTGGAAACCATTATCCTAATTGAAATACCTCAGAATTGAAAAACAAATACCACATGTTCTCACTTATAAGTGAGAGCTAAAAGAGAGATATGTATAGTCATAAAGTGGTGTAATAGACATTAAAAACTAGGAACAGGGTAGGGGGAGTGAAAGATAAAAACATACCTATCTGTTTAATGTACACTATTATGGTGATGGGTACACTAAAAGCCCCGACTTCAGCATTATACAATTCATCCATATAACAAAAAAACACTTGTACCCCCCAAGGCTATTGAAATAAATACAACTTTAAAAAGGAACAACCCAATTCAGCTGCTTAAAGGGCAAGAAATGAAATAACAACAAAAAGTACATTGGGTCATCAATAGTGTTTTAATGTAGGTGTCTTTAGTTCTTAATTTTTTTTCTTTCACTCTATCCAAAAAATTAAATAAGTGTATATTGGAGCACCTAGATAGAATTGACTACATTTCTTCATAAACACTCAATCTTAGATTTATTTTGGAAAAGAATCTATATTATATGTGTGTGTGTGTGTGTGTGTGTGTGGGTATATGCATGTGCATATAAATATACATATATATTCTCAAACCTGTAGACACAGTACATTTGCTACCAAAACTTTTTTAAATGCTTTGGTTGGCTTGCTTTCTTAAGATTATAGAAATGTGTTGAATTCCAAAGATCTAAATTGGAGGATATATGATAGTGATCATGGTTTGTTAGCAGCAAACAATCATTATTAATATCTTTCTTTCTCACAGACACACACACACACACACACACACACACACAAGGTTATTTTCTTTAAGGAAACCTACTCTTCTCCTTAACCTGTCAGAAAATTATTCAAACACTTTAAAATAGGCAACACACATGCACACACACACACTGTGCGTTTTCAGTGTCATGCTGAGCTTGACTTTCTATTGATTGCCTATTTTACAAATTTTAGGAGTAACACTTAACTTGTAAATTGTTGTCCAGTAGAGATGAAAATCATTTCTATCTAGTGGAAAAGAAAACCCCAAAGGTATAATCCCTTGAAAGATAACAGCCACTTTTATATATAACCTGCAAATTTATCATAGCATTGCTTTTTACTTAGTTTCTTAAATAGTTTTTGAACTGGTTTCAACATCTTACTGGTAGCCTTATTAACTAATGAGTTGGATAAATCTTTGCCATGTGATTGTTTTATATTTGCACAAGTCATGCTTTTTAAACTTCTGAACATCATTCTTTAACACCCATGTATCCTTATTATAATGCCACCAAAGTCAAGATCTGTACTACCCTACTCCTTTTCAACATAGCCCAAAAAATCTATGTGAAGGTAACTCCTCATAAAGCTGATAGAATTAAAAATTTTGAGAAACCCAAATACTCAAATAAAGAAATACTTTATAAATATAGTGTAAGACTGAAAAAATATTTTTGATGGCAAGATCACATCAACTTAAGTTTTGCTCAAATAATCTGATTCTATGGAGGTATAGATTCTGTTAACCAGATCTCTGCCTCAATTACCATTTTGTCTCTTTTGTGCTACAGACCCAAATGTTTAGAAGTTTAGAATTCATCTTTCTTAATTCCCCACTGGTATCTCAATATTACCTTCCATTTGAAAATGCCACTTTTTCTCAAATTTCTAGATTAGTTAAGAACATTCTCCAAGTCACCCAATCTAGAAACCAAGACCTCAGCCCCATTATTCACTAAGTGAACATTTACAGAGCACACATATGTTGGCTGCACTCTATTGAGTTCTGCTAGTATACTGGTGAAGAAAATAGAGATACAAACTGTCCTCATGAAGAACACACAGTTCTATATCTAGCTATATCTATCTATACTATATCTATTTATTAATTATTAAAATTATACCAGGGCATAAGCAAGGTACTAAAATAAAATAACAAATAATTTATGTGTGAAAATAATATAACAATCAGAAAAGGCCTTTGTGAAGAAGGAATATATGAATTTAAAACTAAAAACAAGAAGAAACTAGGCTTTAAAGAACAATTTTTTTTTTTTAGTTCTGGAAAGACTTGAGCATGGAGAAAGAAATATTGCTAAGAGAGCAAAGAAGTCTAATGGGTATGTATACTAATACCATATGCTTTTCAAGAATAGTTTATCAGAAACCATTTTCTTGAAAGCCACCGGTGTGTGTCTGACACTATTCTAGATGATATGGGTACAGTAATGATTTTAAAATACATAGGGTTTGATATGGTCCAGATTTCATGTTGTCTACAGTCTATTTTAGAGGGAGACATAAATATTAATGAATACTTGTTTATAAATAATCTGACAATTATTAGTATATAAGTATAACTTTCCTCCACCAAAAGCAGGCATTGTTAGTTACCTCCTCAACAGTCACACACACACTCCCCTCTTTCACCACACCTTTAAACACAGCCCCAGCCTTCCCAACAAAACTCTCAAGAGCAATCGACTCTTTTCCAAGCAGTCATGTACCATGGGAAACGTTGCCTCTACTCCGTATACCAGTAGAAAGGTCCTTAGGGTCTTAGTCATCTGTAGTGATGTCTCTCTTGCCAGCCATGTCTCTCTCTATATCCCACTAAGCTTGGGATACAGTTCTAGGCAAGACCTAGAAAAGTTGGCTGGGGAGCTTCTAGGAAAAGTTCTCTTGTTTTAGATAAGAGACTGAAGGAAGAGATCATTTTCTATGCTATCTCTGGAGATAGTCATGTTTAGATGTACAGCCACCTACAAACTGAACCAAAAGAATCACAGAAAAGTTAGCGTCATTCTCTGTTGCACTTCTTGTTATGTGAAATAATAAATTTCCTAAAGTCTGCTGAGTTGACTCAAAATATCCTAACTCATAGACCCATGTTCAGATGGACACTGATCCTTGCAAAGCTGATTTCCAAATAGTTGTTTAGTATATTCCCTTCCGTTTCCACTGGTTTGGCTCATGCCCTCATGATCTCTTAACCAGCAGAAATTCAAGAAGAAATTCATGAGCCCCATCTAAAATATTCTCCAATAAAAAAGACATACTATTTTGTTGCCACTACTCCTCAGCTCATAATCCTCTAATAGTTCATCATTTCTTACAGAATAAATTTCAAACTCCTAGCATAGCTCCAAGGCATTTTGTTATCTGACCCCATCTTCCTTCATAGCTTTCTGTCTCATCTTTTCGTCTCACAAACAATTTATTCCATCTACACTGAATTACTGATGGTTCAATGTCCTATTTTACCGGTAGCAGTTGTAGTAATGATAGCCCTTACCCAGAAGAGCATGCCATATGTTAACATCCTAATGCTAAAGAAAATTTATCGAAATTCTAGCTGTTGAGTGATCAAAGCCAAGCAAATTAGAAATTTAAAAATTGTAAGTAAACAACAGACCTGGGAAGTAGGTATTATATTCCCATTTTGTAGATAATAAAATTGATGCTCAGGACAATAAATCAATTTCCTAAGGTTACATACTTAAGAGATGGTATTTGATTACAGGTGAATCCAATTTCAAATCAGTGTTCTGTTTGCTGCACCAGGCAATTTCCCTAAATCTCACACACTTCCCTATGAAATGGATATATCTACTCAAAAGAAAGATTTTAAAGCTTTTGATATTTTTATAAGGTAATATTATGGTACATCTTACATGCTGTAAAATCAAAGGATGTTTGCAGCTAGACAATGTGAACAGCCCCACTTGGCCCTGGACCTACAGAATTACTGTTCCTGGACGTAGTCAATGTTGGACATCTGCCACAGCTCAGGATGGGCAAGAACAGCTACAGTCACCATCTCAGGTTTCCAGTATCGGGACCATGACTTTGCTCTAGACTCCTACTTCTCTTTTGCTTTCAAATTCTTATTTCAACGCAGAGAACCTGTATCAGGATTAAAGAAAGTGAAGACTTGCTTTTCAAAGTGTGGTGCGCAGACAGCAACAACAGCATCTCACCTGACAGCTTGTTAGAAATGCAGAATCCCACATCTTCTGAATTAGAATCTGTATTTTAACACATCCTCAGGTGATTAGCATGTACATTAAAGTTTGTTGAACAATGATTTAAGAATCCAAAAGATGTTCTAGTTGTATTCAGTATCAAAACCCTTTCACTTTCCCCAAGTCCTATTTTTGAAATATCACTTGCTAACTTCTTTTGCAAGGCTAACCTGGATCATAACATTCCTGTGAGAGAGATAATCTGTTAATTATTCAAGGAGTAAAAATAAAATAGAGAATTTAAAGAATGCTTAATTTTTATGAAAGAAATAATTGAAGCAAACAGGAAGATATAACTTTTGTCATTTATCAAATAGTGTATTGCCAGCGTGTAATTTTTTTTCAACTTTGTATATTTATTTTCCCTGACATACACTTCTTTAATAAAACTAAGCCTATTCACATGTTGTGAATGATAAAAGAGTTTCCTTATTTGAATCATTAGAAAAAAAGCAAGAAACTTCCCACTGGACATTGGTACATCAATTCAAGTAACTAAAACTTAGCTAAGAGCATTTTACCACAAAAGTAATGTTTTTATTTTCAATATTTCCAGCATCATTGTATTTTCAAAGTAGAATGGAATATGAATGAAACATCATTTTATTTTAACATCTAAACCATATTTTTGTCTCTCACAGACCCTATCAAAAGAAGACCAAGTTCTTTTATGCATTATTTGTAATGGGTACATGCTCACAAATAAGATAGTATAAAATGTGTCCCTTTTTGGCTGTGACTGCCTAAGTGATGACCCCCCCAACACACACACACAATATTGACTTTATACAAGCTCTTAGATATGAATGTTTCCTGAGACTATACATGCAGAATATATACAGTTATTAACATATGTTCTTTAGCTTTTAGTTTATAGAAATAAAAACATCCTGCAGCCTTTAGCTTTTGTTCATTTATAGATAAGTATAAAAGTAGAAAATGGCACAATTTTGCTCAATTCATACTCAATAGTCTTTGCTTGCTGGGACAGAATACTATTGTTGAATTGAAACAGCCCTTCAAAGTAATCAAGCCAACTAAACTCCTAGAATATTGAATAAGAGTAAAATTGTTTTCTAATCTGCACTGAGATCCTATTCAATAAGACCATTTTCTTATCAAACTATAAATTGGGGAACAAAATATTATATTTTAACAGGTATTATGAACATTTTAATTCTGTTAGGGCCAAAATAATGGTAAACATTGATAATAGTAATAAGCCCTTTCCCCAAAGAGTTTTAGAAATCCTAATTTACTGACTGGTAGCTACTTTCACTAAGTAGAAATACAGTAATTTAATAATCTTACCATAGCAGTTTTCACTAAAGAAAATTAACTAATTCATTATTGCTTATAATTTGCTGAGGCATAGCTGCCATATTTGTAAAATCAGCAGGTTCTGAAAAAAATACAAGTTTTTAAATGAAAGTTCAATTTCTCCCTAAACACATGAATGATACAATTACTTAGCTCCCTCTAGTGCCAATTTCTAATATAAACTTAATTGTAATAACCATATTCACCATGCAATTTTGGAGCAAATTAAAATTTTACTTGGCCATAATTAACAAGTAAACTTTCAAGGGTTTAATAGATTGAGTTTGAGATCAGTACCAAGCAAGATTCAACGGATAACACTGTCTTGGGTAGGCTCATGGCTGCAGTTGAAATAATGGTATTTCTTTGCAAATTTCATTTCACATGTTTCAATTACAAACAAATAAATAGAGTAGTAAAGGAATGTTGATAAAAGAAATTAAGGCTTGTCATTGAATATCTTTGTACACAATTAAACTACAATAACCACACTTAATTTGTGATTTATATTGATCATTATTTGAATAAACAAATTTAAGACCCAAGAAGACATATTAATGTTTCTATCAAGGTATACAGAATAAAATTAAATTTTCAATTGTAGATGAAAGAAGAGCAGGCAGAACATATGTATTTTTTTTTAAATTCTAATAACCAAGACATCTAACTGAACAAAATGATTTACTAATACATTTGTTTCCTGAGGGTTTCTCTTAGAAGCATATAATTGAAGATTTTTATTTCTAAGTAACATATATGACTTTTATTTGATTATCAAATTGTGATATGAAAAGCAAGGTGACACTATTTGGAGGAAGAGGGGAATAGTCACCAATAGAATTTCACTCAATGAAAAAAATTGCAATAAAACTAATGAGTTTTATAGGGAAACTAAATTTTTCACAACAGTTTGTGTATTCATTTGTTCTTTTATTTTGTAACATAGCTTAAAGGCTAAGAGGGATAAAAGCATGGATTTGGGGATCAAATGACACATATTTGATTAACAGAACTACTGTTAGTCTGTAAAATGTAGATATTCCTTCCAATTAATAGGATTTTTATGAAAATTAAGAAAGATAACCTACATGAAACACAGAACTGAAAAATAACAACTAATAACTTTTTATGGTGTGTTAATAATTAAAAAATGTTCATGGAATAAAATCCAATTATACTTGTGGTCATTGAAACAAGCCTTATTCTTAAATGTTTAAAATTTCTAAGAATTAGTACTTCTTAAAATTACCTTATTTTTATTTCAATAAACATTTTTGTTCTAAATGAAAGGAAGAAATCTTTTCTTAGAACAAGAGATAATTTTTATGCTAAAATAATAACTAAAAACTCTAAGCTATTTTCCCCAGGTTGAATGCAGAGATGCTACAGACAAGATTCTAAAAAGTATGTACAGACATACATTGTTTTATTGTGCTTCACAGATATTGCAGTTCGTATAAATTGAAGGGTATGGCAACCCTGTGTTTAGGAAGTCTATTAGTGCCATTTTACCAGCAACATGTGCTCCTTTCATTTCACTGTGTCATACTTTGGTGATTCTTACAATATTTCAAACATTTTCATTGTTATTATATTTGTTATGGTGATCTGTGATCAGTGATCTTTGATGCTCCTATTTTAATTATTTGGGGGCACCATGAATCACAGTCACATAGGCAGTGAACTTAATTCATAAATGTCTGTGTTCTGCTGCTCCACTGACTGGCTGTTCCCCTATCTCTTCCCCTATCACTGGGCCTCCCTACTCCCTGAGACACAGTATTGAAATTAGACCAATTCATAACCCTGCAATGGTCTCTAAGTATTCAAGTGAAAGAAAGAGTTGTGTGTCTTTCACTTTAAATCAAAAGCTAGAGATGATTAAGCTTAGTGAGGAAGGCATGTCAAAAGCTGAGATAGGCCCAAAGCTAGGCCTCTTGTACCAAACAGCCAAGTTGCGAATGCAAAGGAAAAGTTCTTGAAGCAAATTAAAAGTGCTAGTCTAGTGAACACATGAAAAATAAGAAAGCAAAACAGCTTTATTGCTGATATGGAGAAAGTTTGAGTGGTTCGGATAGAAGATCAAACAAGCCACAATATTCCCTAAACCAAAACCTAACACAAAGCAAGGCCCTAAATCTCTTCAATTCTATGAAGTCTGAGAGAGGTGAGAAAGCTGCAAAAGAAAGTTGGAAGCTAGCAGAGGTTGGTTCATGAGGTTCAAGGAAAGAAGCCATCTCCATAAAATAAAAGAGCAAGGTGAAGCAGTCAGTGCTGATGGAGAAGCTGCAGCAAGTTATGCAGAAGATATAGCTAAGATCGTTGTTGATCATAACTGCATTGAATGACAGATTTTCAGTGCGGTGGAACAGCCTTCTATTGGAAGAAGATGCCATCTAGAACTTTCACTACTGGAGAGAAGAAGTCAATGCCTGGCCTCAAAACTTCAAAAGACAGGCTGACTCTCTTGTTAGGAGCTAATATAGCTAGTGATTTAAGTTGAAGTCAATGCTCATTTACCATTTTGAAAACCTTAGAGCCCTTAGGAATATACTAAATCTACTTGCCTGTGCTCTATAAATAGTACAACAAAGCCTGGATGATATCATATCTGTTTATAGAATGGTTTAGTGGATGTTTTAAGCTCACTGTAGAAAATTAGTATTCATTTAGGAAAAGAAGATTCCTTTCAAAATATTACTGCTCATTAACCATGTACCTAGTCACCTGAGAACTCTGATGGAAATGTACAAGGAGATTACTATTATTTTCATGCCTGCTAATACAACATCCATTCTGCAGCCCATTGATTGAAAAGTCATTTGGACTTTCAAGTCTTATTATTTAAGAAATACATTTCATAAGGTTATAGTTGCCATAGATAATGATTCCTCTGATAGATCCGGGCAAAGTAAATTGTAAATCTTCTGGAAAGGATTCACCCTTCTAGATGCTATTAAGAGCATCTGTGATTCATAGGAGGAGGTCAAAATATCAACATTAACAGAAGTTTGGGAGAAGTGGATTCCAACACTCATGAATGACTTTGAGGAGTTCAAGGAAGTAACTGCAGATGTGGTAGAAATAGCAAGAGAACTAGAATTAGAAGTGGAGCCTGAGGATGTGACTGAATTGCTGCAATCTCATGATAAAACTCTAACAGATAAGAAATTGCTTCTTACAGACGAGCAAAAAAAAAAAAAAAAGGTTTATTGAGATGGAAACTACTCTTGGTGAAGATGCTATGAACATTGCTGAAATGGCAACAAAGGATTTAGAATATTACATAAACTGAATTGATAAAGTAATGGCAGTGTTTAAGAGAATTCACTCCAATTTTGAAAGTTTTACAGTGAGTAAAATGCTATCAAATAGCATGACATACTATCGAGAAATCTTTCATGAAAGGAAGAATCAATCAATGTGACAAACATTGTTATTTTATTTTAAGAAATTGCCACAGCCACCTCAAACTTCCGCACCACCACCCTGGTCAGTCAGCAGCCATCAATATTAAGGCAAAACCCTCTGTTTGCCTACCAGCAAACAGATTACAACTTACTGAAGGTTCAGATGATCGTTAGAATTTGTTAGCAATAAAAGAGGCAAGGTTATTGCACACTTAATCAACCACAGTATAGTGTAAATATAAATTTTATGTGCACTGAGAAAACAAAAAAAAATTGTGTGACTCACCTTGTTATGATAATCACTTTATAGCAGTGATCTGGAACAGAACCCTCAGTATCTCTGAAGTATGCCTGTGTAGGTACCTAAAATTTGCTATGAGTTTACAAACTCAATGAAGAGTATTTTAGAAATATGTACACAAACCTATACTATTATGACTGTAGTCTTTTAAACACTTTTATTTCTAAATCTTCAGGTAAAGTTTAGTAATTAAATATTATAACCTAATTATACAATTTTTATTTGAGAATTTCATCTTTCCTCCTCTCCTTTGATTCAATGAAAAAAGCCCTTATAAGTCTTCAGAAGGATGAGATTTTTCTTTTTACCCGTTGGAAACTAGAATCAGCCTCTATGATTTTCAATAAGGTTGTTAATTTCTTATTTATACGTGGCCATAACTTTGTTGATCAGTTACTCTTCTCCACTATTCTAAGTGCTTCCTCTTTTATAACTGGACAGATTTGTGAGGCTATCAAAGTGAAACTAAATACACATTTTTAAAAACATCTTCCCTTATTTAGAACTGAAAATAAAAGTTAAGTTTATTTTCCAATAGAAGGCTGAAATGTGATTTTCTATCCTCTTGAGAAATTTAAATAACTCCCAAAGAAGAATGGTCAGCCCTCTCCAGGCTCAAGTATATGGAGGAGCTGCAAGTTTCTAGGAAAAGAAAGTTGGTTTAGGAGAAAACACATCTTTAATACAAGAGATTATTCCATTATCCCCGATTGTTAGCCTTAAGAAGTTTCAGATCACGATAACATTTAGTATTGAAAATGAAGATAACATAAAGAACCACAGGGAAAAAAGAAGGTCATGCATTTGATCAAAGGATATTAGCAGAGCTAAGTAGTAGGAAAATAAATTTCAAGGGTGTTTGTAGTGAACTACCTTGGTGGACTCTCTATGTCAGCAGAAAGTCAGGTAATCCTAACCTATCCATTGATAGAGGCCACTAGCTAGTGAGGTGACTACATTTCATCAAAATTACCCCATACCCAAGTTCCAGTTTTCTTGGTTCAACTACCTTGTCTAGACAGTATAGTTTCAACTGAAATTAGAACCTTTCAAAGAACAAATTAACTTCACTTTCATTTATAGATATAGGCCACATGGTTAGAATTGATCTAATTATAAAGTTACTGCCCAGGAAAGAAATCTACTTGATGAATATTTAGAGGAAAAACTGTGTATTTTCTGGAACAGTTGAGACAAATTTTACTTTGAATTTCCATTTTTATATTGAGGCATCTATTATTGAAGAATTAAGTACTATGCAGGCAAATGAGGGTGATGCTTTTAAAACATATTTGGGGAGCCCATTAGAATCGTTTTTTCTCCTGTCACTGGCTCAAGCTTACATCACAAGAATTAGAGTGGAACAGAATGTGGTCAACTATTACTATTATGGCTGGATCAAAGGTTAATAATAACAATAGCAACAACAACAAAAGCAATAAAAACAGTTTTTGTGTTTTATGTTCTCAGAGCTTTTTTTTTTGTTTTGTTTTTTAGTATTTTCTGACTTAATTCTCCCAATAACCTTATGATTTAGGTATTATTATTATCTAGTGAGGCACAGATAAGTAAAGTCACTTGATTAAAGTCTACACAGTCAGCAAGGAGATGAACAAAGATGTGAAGAAACCTAGACGATACTACTCTAGAAACTGAGCCTTTACCTGAATAAGTGGCATTCCAAATGTGACATAAAGGCCCTGATTAATACCACAATAATAATAAAAATTAAATTTCTTGGGCAGCTGACAAGTCTCCAAAATGATATTAATTTCTTTATCTCATCCAGTCCTCACAAAACTATTAGGTAGCTACATCTGTCATTTTCCCTCTTCTTAAAAAATGAGAAAACAGAAGTTGTTCTGTGACTTTCCTATATCGTATCCCTAAAAGTCTGAAAGGCAGAATAAAGTATCTACGTGTTTTTATTCATAATCACCTGCAATTCAAACCTGCAATCATAAAATTGTTCAATTTTGAATTCTGTTAAGGGGTTATCACTTTGAACTCTAGAGAAATCTACTTTTATTTTTTTTTAATTTTTTTTTATTTCAGCATATTATGGGGGTACAAATAT
>VBSM01003200.1:2666089-2731023 GCA_008086735.1 Cheirogaleus medius | reverse complement strand
TGGGACCTGATCAAATTAAAAAGCTTCCGCACAGCCAAAGAAACAGTCAAGAGAAATCTACTTTTAAATGAACCTTCAAATATAAATTTTTAAAGTTTAAATCTTAGCCAAAGCCCATAAAACAAAATGTTTCCAACATACAATGCTTTCATCTGTTCACAACAGTGCCCTTCCTGAAAAGTTTCCCCAAAGCAAGATGTAGTAAATAAAGTTCCTTCTGAATCTATGAGGCCATGTATTTCTATTACACTACAAGAGCAAAAGCCAAAATAAATGCCTCTCTAAAATGGTTTCTGGATAGCATAAAAGTTAACCCAGGTAATGAAACAATGATCTTATTAGCAACTAATTGTATTTTCTGTGTTTCCGATGAGCTGAACTAATGAATTGATAGATCTTGAAACTTAGGTGTTTTATGGCTAAATTAAAGCCGTAATTTCTAAAATGTGTAATATTTTTTCAATATAGCAATAATACCTGCTGCTAAGTACAAAAATGATTAGCCACAAACCAACCTACTAAAGAATATCAAAATGCATTTGCCCAATGAAGAACTAATGGGAATTATGCAGATTATATTTCCTTCCCTGCTGAAAGCAACCAAGCTTCACGTCATAGCAAAATGAAAATATAACTCAAATATGAAACAATATATACACAGAGACATAACCAAATATGTTTCTGATTATTTTTAGATGTGTTTCTTTTTCATGTAATTATTTGGCAACAAAGGACTGAAATAAAGGTTTATAGCATTTGGTGAGTACCTGAATAGCCCTAAATATTAATCAACTAAGAATATTATTCAAATACTTCATACCAAAACACTCAGTCGGAATTATAATGTAGATTGTGCATGCTAACAGAAACTAATTTTTTATAATACCTTATCATAATTAGATTTATTCTTTAACTTTCCTTAAAGCATTATTCTGCTGATAGCAAAGAATTGGGAGGGTAAGAAAGGAATGCACTTGGTCGATCAACGTTGGGAAGTAAAATGAATTACCTAAAGTTTCTATTTCTGTGATACTGAATACTAAGTAAAAATTTACTTTAAAATTAGTTCTATAAAATTTGTATGATTAAACAATTCATGAGAAAGGTAACTCTTTTTTTTGTAACTGTAGTGTAAAATCTAGGATATTTTTCTTTCTATAGATGACTTTATTCAAATGAGAAATGCAGAGACATCATCCTTTTATAGATGAGCATCTCTGCATCATATATAATAAAATATCATTTTGCACTCTGAGCAACTGGCAAAGAAAAAAGAAATGTGCTAAAAAATTTTAGCATATTTTTAAATTTAGTTACTTAGATATGTTGTCTCTATTGCTGAAGCTTAAGGACATATTTGCAAATTTTAAAACTACCACCTAATCATTTTGCTGAAAAACAGCAATAGTTAGACTGCACAAATCATAAAGTCCTTTGCACAAACTCTGGAAACTGTCTTGTCTAGAGAATCTTTCCCTAAGCAACAGCAGGGATAAACAGATGGGCTATACCATGTTTTATAATGCCTATAGGTTTAGATTCTGTTAGCAAAGTTGGTAAAATTATATCCAGAAAAAAATTGATAAGATTTAATTTCATTGAATGCCATTATGATCATTTATGCAATAGTAGAAAGAAAATCTTAACTGTTCTCCATTAATAAATGTAAAACGATTAGAAGACCAATTCTTTCACATTGTAAATGATCAAAATAAATAAATATATTGAAAAGTGTTGCTTTTAGAATTGAAAGATAGAGGACAAAAAAGATAATAGAGCAATGCCTTCTGAAAATGACAAATAATTGTGTTCATTCCCCAATAGTTGTTTATTATAATGTCTTTGTCTAAATTGTATTGAGTAATTTTCTATTTGCTTTTGATACTTACATTCTCCACATTTATTGCACAAATTTTCCTGACTAATTTTACATATAAAAGAGTTTGGAAATCTAAGAACTAACCAATTTGTCACTGATCTTGAAATTTACTGTTGATTAGTAAGCCTGAAAATGTACTATGATGTCCAATTGAATTTCACTAAACACTAAAATAATTCATTTGATTTTGGACCATCCACTCCAGTAATAGGAAGTTTTACACTCATTGTACAGGGCAATTTAGATCATTTAAATACACTCTTAATAATAAAGGCTGACTTTTAACTAGTTCTTACAAACCAATATATTGAATAGCAGTTGCAGCATCAGTTTATCAGCGTTTCAATTTAAACTCTTAAGTAACAAGTATTCTTTGGTTTAAGCCAAATCACTGAGGACAAATCAGCCAGATGGCCCTGGTGCCGATTCGGCAAATACTAAACTGCTTACTGGAACGAGTCAACTGCAGGACTGATTAATTGACTTAGTCACATATTCAAAACTTTTGCTTCTTATCCCATTAAAAGTAGCACTAATGAGCGGTGGCTATGACCTCCCAGGGAGAAGCCACAAGTTCCACAACCCCTCAATATTTACCACCCAAATTTAATCTTTTTAATGGACACCTTAAAAGGGATCTGATAGAAAATACTAAGAGCTACTCAGATACTAAAACACTTAGGGAGGCTTTTGATTAATGTTGCATGATTAATCAATTGATTAATATAGTTTTCAATATAGATGTTAGGACACTGTCTACTTTAATCAACCATTCTGAAAATAGTGAAGATAAATGCCATACTTTTGTGTCTGCTGAAAAAAAACAAAAACCTCTTTCTTTAAAGGTTGTTAATTATGACATAAGCCTTATTTACCACATGCAAATTTTATCTAATGTTGACATATTTATACATAGGAACCATTAATGAGATAAGTGGGATTCTTTTGGCAAAGCCATATTTTAATCACTTTAAAAATAATTTATTTAGCCATTTTATGGACATTTTCCTTAATAAGAAATTATTTTAGAATAATGTTGCAAAATGCATTAAAATCTTAAAGTTTTTATTATTATTTTCCAAGACTGTTTGTAATTTGCGATAATGCTTTCCACCATACTAAAACTGAAATCTTTATTCCAGTCAAAAATAATCACCCTGTAATTACCGTGACAAACTGCCCAAGCTGTATCATCGTGGCCATTTCAACTAATGATATTGTATTAGAATGCCTAGCAATAGACTTCAAATGGAAAATATAATTATGTGCATTAGTTTGTCTAAGCATTTATAAGATCACATATCCATCAGTTTTCAGGTCTCATAAAGAAAACCATACATCACTGTCACTGTGAGTTTTGTTATTGAAAGCGCAGGCCTTTACCAACTGAGCTTAAGATGTGTATCTTAAATTTCACTTGTTTTGTGGATCACTAAAATCCCTGTAAGTTAAACCAGCATAATTGAGAAGAGCTTTTCCTCTGGTGATGGAGGAACTCTGCAGCACAGACCACTTCACACTCTGACCAAATAGAAGATTATCCAGCCTGAGACAGCTTAATCTAGCTTTTCCACACCTCCTAAATCTGTGGGAGTCTGATTTGGCATAAAAGCCTATGGAAAGTCTTTTGGGCAAGGTATCAAATTAAAGGTTTCATACTGTTGGCACCACTGACCTGAAAGAAATTAGGAGAGGGAAAAAAAAACGTGTAAAAATACATTTGAGTTGCATATGGGAGGAAATAGTTCCTTGAAAAGTATGCAATGAATGTATATGTATTTAGAATGAATGACAGCATTAGAATGAAAATGTTGCTAATTAATTTACTGAACTCTGCACACAGCGCATTATAGAACCTTAAGAAAGTTGCTCAGGTTCTTTGTTTCCCAATTTTCTCATTTGTAAATTGAAGGTGTAGATGGATTTTTTGACCCTCTCCAGGTTTAACTTACCATTAGGTTATTATGTATGAAATATATGATTTCCTTAATTAAGTACTAAGTTTTGACTTAGTTGATATCTCTGACATGTCACTTTGATACTTCTTGTTTTATTTTTATTGTGAAGATACACGCTCAGTCTTGTGAACACACTGTTTGGCTTGTGATTATCTTCAAGTTATTTCCGTATATAAGTTCCATCATGGAACCAATGCAGCTCAGACAGCTCCAAATATCAAGGAAGTATTTGGGAAGGATGTGCCTAATGAAAGCACAATACATCAATGGTATGTGAAATTCCATTCTGGTGATTTTAATCTTGAAAATGAGCCATGTGGGCGATCCAAGACCAAGGTAAATAATGATAAATTGAAAACTGTAGTGGAAGTGAATCCATCTCAACCTACCAGAGAATTAGTAGGGAAGTTTGATGTTACTATTCCAACAATACTGGGCCATTTGAAACAAATAGGCAAGGCAAAAAGCTGGGTAGATGGTTTCCGCATGAATTAAATGAGCGTCAGAAGAAAAATCGTCTCGAAGCTTGACTTTCTTTGCTGTCACTACATAACGGCGAACCATTTCTGTACCGTATTGCTACATGTGATGAAAAATGGATTCTTTTCGACAATTGCAAGCATTCAGCACAATGATTGGATAAAGATGAAGTGCCAAAACACAGTCCCAAACCGAATACTCATCAAAGAAAGTTAATGGCATCTGTGTGGTGGTCCAGAGCTGGTATTACCCACTACAGCTTCATGAAACCTGGTCAGTCGATTACAGTTGATGTCTACTGTAACCAATTGGATGAAATGATGAGGACACTCTCTAATAAGTAGGTGAGATTGGTCAATAGAGACAGGCCAATCCTATTGCAAGACAATGCTCAACCACAAGTCGCATAAACGATGCTGCTCAAATTATAGTAGTCAGACTTGGAAACTCTCTGTCATCCACCATATTCACCAGATCTTGGACCAACTGACTACCACTTCTTCCAGGCTTTGGAATATTTCTTGCAAGGAAAAATATTCAATTCTCAACAAACTGTGGAAAACGTCTTTCGCAATTTCATTGCCACTCGCTCTCCAGGTTTCTTGGCTGCTGGCAAAAACAAGCTACCCTTAAGATGGCAAAACTGTGTCAATAGTTTAGGTGAATAGTTTGATTAATCTCACTGCTTCTTGTTTGAGATATAATAAACTAAACTTTTGAAATCGGACATTTCATATTTAATGACCTAAATGTGATGTGAGTCAAGGTTCAATTTAAAAAATACTTTCTCTATTAGTTTAAATGAAAGTATGCATTAAAAAGAGAAACCTATTTTTGCATAACCAAAGAGAATTGTTTTGATTGGTTGCAGAAAATAATTTATCAACAGGTGCAAGACGTTCCTTTCCTACTAGGAATAATTAACTTACAAAATATTATCCTCCTATGGGTTCAAATTAGAATGCTTTAACTTTCCATGCTGTGTGCTCATTGTCTGTGAGAAGTGATAATTTGTGAGTGATTTCCTCCTGAAATGTGTCATTTATGCATGATGCTAAAAATGTGTTCAAAATATGTTCTAGCATCTTTAGATCAGTCTTCTACTAGATCTGAAATGAGAAAATTCACCTCTCTATGATATCTACCTAACAGAGATGTGTTTCTAAAGAGCAGCACTGGTGACATTTTTAGCCAGACAAGTCTTTGTTATGGAGGCTAT
Source organism: Cheirogaleus medius (assembly GCA_008086735.1). Classification (NCBI taxonomy): domain Eukaryota; kingdom Metazoa; phylum Chordata; class Mammalia; order Primates; family Cheirogaleidae; genus Cheirogaleus; species Cheirogaleus medius. The sequence goes on along the minus strand of VBSM01003200.1, from coordinate 2,725,487 downwards.
CATGTATATTAAAGAATGTTTAGGGACAGCCTTGGTCTGTATCTACCAGATGCTAGTAGAACCCAGTCATGAAAATAAACAGTATCGCTAGATGTTGCCAAATGTCTCTTGTAGGGCAAAAATCACCCCTGGTTGAGAACCACTGTCCTAAAGTATAAGCAACTAGTGAAAATACTATCTTGACCAAGGAAAAAAGATTGCTCTAAAGTCATCAATATGTGGATTTTGAAATAGTTTCATGATTATTTATTTATTTATTTTATGTAATTAATTAATACCAATGCATATGAAAAGATTTAAGTAATCCCAATGCTTTTGCATTAATGCATGTTTTTTCTATTGCTGGATCTGGGGATGTTCTTTAAGTCCTGCCTATGAGAAAAATTTTGACTAGGAATAATTACTTAACTCAATTTAAATCTAGCTGGGAAGAAAAGGCCAAGTCATAGATGTCAGGGAAACATTAAATAAGGTAAGGTTTGTTCTATCATGAAAAGGCATGATAAAATATGAGGTTTAGGGGCACCCTTGGTCTGTATCCATTAATACCATATCCTGGTAGAACCCAGTCATGAAAATAAAAAAATGTCTCCAGATGTTGCCAGATGTCTCCAGGAGGGCAAAATTATCTCTGGTTCAGAACCACTGTCCTAAAGGTGAGGATTTGTTTTGTTTTGTTTTGTTTTATAGCCAACTGATTATCGTAATTACTTAGGTCAATTAGTTAAGATCCTTATGACTTCATGAATGTTTAAAACAACTCCCAGTTTTCATAACCATACACACATCAATACTTAAGTTTTATGATACATGTTTTAAATCCATACATTATCTTTGTAAGTTAGGAAGAGTCATTCCTATTTTATAGATTAAAAAACAAGGGTTAGAATTGTCAATACTGACATTGGTGGCAGAACTAATATTCAAGTGTAGGTTTTCTAACTCAATGATCTGTGATCTTAACCCACTGTCCTCAGCTAGGCTATTTTATTAAATTCTGCCACTATTTTGTACAAGTATAAATTGTATCTATTCAATATATTAAAATATTGTTTCGTCCTGTTTACTTCAGCTATCTACATGCCAAGAGATGAGAAATAAATGACGTTTATGATCTAAATTTTTATACTAAGAACTGCCTTGATTCATTAGGAAGAATAAAGAAAAGTCAGTCAAATCTTTTTTACTCTTGAGGCCATTAATACATCAGCTCATGGTCTGTAGACATGATGATAAATTGTATGGAATATTATAGCCCCAAAGTCATTATGATTTAATCCCTAAATTCCAGAATTTAATTTGGCATTTTCCTGAAGTATTCACCAGGAACTTCATTTTTGACTTTCTGAGTTCTGGCAGGCTATGGGCCATATAAAACAAGACAGTCTTCTGAAAAGCCCATGTCAAAGACTCAGGTCTACCATTGTGGAAGAACATTCATTTTTCTCAGTAGGAAATGTCACTATTCCTTTGACAGTCTCATGCTATGCTAACATTAAGTAACACTTAGCAAAATTCAGCCTACATTGTGTTATTTCCATGATTTGGCACTGTATACATTTGTCTATGCTTTCCACTCAAAAGTTGAGCAATATTGCTTGTTGTATTTTGATGCCAGCATAGATTTAAGCCATCCAAACAAGACTGCATATTTGAACTGACAGAGAGTAAATGATTTGCATCTGGCATAACTGATGGTGGTGTCAAAACCTTGGAAGATAATTCATTGGTAAACATATTCCCCTGGATGCCTAGCCACACGTGCCCAATTTCCTATCAAGGGATGGAGCCAGATCATTGCCAGAACAATGTGAAATATTTTATACAGATAATTCAAGAGATTATTTTGTTCTGACAGAAAACAGGCGGGGTGTGGGGGTGGAATGTGGTAGAGTTTTCCTCATCGATGAGACAAGATAATTTTTTAACCTTCATTGCAGAAATTAAATTTCATGCAAAAATGCCTTTATGACAACTATGGAGTTGATGAACTAGTAAGAATAATCACAAACAGCAAGCTAAAAAAAGTAGTCTAATCTACAGTTCCAAGATGTAATTGGTTTAAAAAAAACCCTTAAATTAGACCAGGGCTAAAATGATGACAAAGAAAGAATAGAGCTTCAAGGCCTTAAAATGTACGTGTGAACTACCCAGATTTCTTGAAAGAAATACTTGTAACTAGATACTGTGCTCAATTCATGATAAGCATCCAATTCTAACAGTAACTTTACGCTAGTAGCCTTTTGAGATATATAAGCTCAATGGAATGAACACATTTGAATCTTTCTATAGCAGTGCTTAAAGAATCTATACATGTACTCAAGATAATATACACAAGTTGTATTTTGTCCAAATGATCATAAAGCTAGGTTAAATTAAATATTCTTTTAAAGAATGAATGCATGCCATATATAGGGAATCAACTTCAAAATAATTTAAATATATCACTCTTGCCATTAAATTGCATGCACCATAATTTAATATCTCTCTGATCATTTAGTTTACATTTTAGGATCCTGTGACTCGATCAAAAATATCTATAGAGTACCTACTCTGTCATAGCCTGTTGGTAAGTATTGGATGTGATACAAAAATGACTATAATTTCTGTCTCTATCTAACTCATAGTCCAGGGAGGATATCTCAAAAATTCACTCTTAAAAGAATCATGAGGGTGCAACATATTATCCAAACTGATATGGGCACAGACTCTGCCTGGATCATTTCAAAGAAGGTTTCACTGTGAAGGTGATGGTGAAGATGGTTGTTAGGGACTGAATGTTTGTGTCCTCCAAAAATTCATGTGCTGAAACCGTGACCCTGTGTGTGGTTTATTTGGGAATGGGGTTTCTATAGACGTAGTTCCCGTTAAATGAGGTCATAAGGGTGGGACCCTGATTGAATAGAATTAATGTCCTTATAAGAAGAGACATCACTGAGAGCTCTCATTCCCTTTCTCTCTCTCTGTGCGTACACAAAGAAGAGATTATGTGACCACACAGGGAGACAGTGGGCACCTATAAGCAAGAGAAGAGCCCTTAGGATAAAACCTGTTTTGCTGACACTTTGATCTAAGACTTCCCAGCATCAAGAATGGTAAAAAAATAAAAAATTTATCTTGTTTAAGCCACCTAGTTTGTGTTATTTTATTACAGCAGCCCGAGCAGATGATATGCAATGATTTTGCAATGATATGCAATGATATTTCAGGTACACTTTCAAAGATGAATCAAAGCTTTCCTACAAAGAGGAAACAAATGTGGAAATAGAAATTAGTGGATGGGAAGATCAGATGGAGAATGGAGAAGAGATAAAGAATGAAACCAGGGCAAGGAGCAAAAAATACTTGGGAAACAAAGCAGGACAACAAAATAATACTTGGTCAGAGGGAGAATGTGGGGCAGTTGGCATATGATTTTTTTCTTTTTCCCATGTCAAGCCAATCTTCTGGCATTAAGACAGGTTCCGTTAAATAGATTGCTTAAAGTAAATTATTAAAAGTGTGAAATATTTGCCTTGGTGATGGAAGAAGTGAACTAAGGACAATTCACTGGTGGCCAAGTAGCATTATTAAGGTTAGGTTGGAAAAAGGTTTCTGATGACTAATCAGTATCTGGCAGTGATGGTAGGTGTTTTTGATGTGGAAATAAAATGGAGGAAGCAGATGACTGGATGGGCCAGGTGTGATAAACCGGAAGGGCAGGTGCTGCAGAAACAGGAGCTGAGGTCAGTGTGGGCAGTGGACAAGGCTGCCTGGCTAACCCAGTGATCTGGCTAACGTAGAGAAGAAACTGAAATAAAGCAAGAGGAAACCAGTAAACCCTGTGCATGGGACAAGGATGGGAGAAGCTGAGAGAGAGGACAAAAGGAGTAATTTTGTTGGAGGATGAAGGAAGAAATGACAGATTATATTTAATGGAATTAAAAGCCAAAAAGTTTTATGTAAGTTGAGAATTTACTTCAGCTGTTGAAGTAAAGCAGTGACTGGTGAGCTCTTCATCATACCAGTTACATTTTCCCTCTGGATGACCGGATAAATCACCATTCTGTAGGCAAGAAAAAGTCATATCTTTTCCTCACCCATTGCAAAGTTCATGACTGAGGCCCCTATAACATAAGACAGATGAACAAAAGAAAAGCATAACAAATTTATTTAACCAAAGTTTTACATGACTTGGATGCATTCAGAAATGGAGACCCAAAGACTCCAAGACCCAAAGAAAAGTGCTTTTCATGCTATGTCCGATGAAAAGAATGGATAGTTGTGGACAAAAAAGGGTAAAACCTATAGGTAATAAACTGGGGGAAACTCAAGAAGGCCTGCTTGTTCAGTTTTTCTGAGTCTTTGCATGACATCCTTTCCCCCAGGGTAAGGGGCAGGGCACCTGTCACATGAGAATATTCAGGGGATAAAGGAAAAGGTCAAAGAGTGACCATCCTGACCTTCCTAGATTTTATGGCATACTTCAGTGGAGAGGAATTAAAGATTCTATGACTCACTTAAGGAGACAAAGTAGGGCTGGAGAAGGGAGGGTGGAAGAAGATCTGTGAAATCTTCTTCCTTCTGAGAACCTCACAAATCTCCTTTAGTTGAAAATAGCATGTCAAGGCACCGTGCTTTGGGGTATCCTGTTCTGAGCCCCAACAATTCCCATCTGGCCCTGAAGCACGAAAAGAACTGATGTACACTACAGCCCATAATAACCACCTGAATGTGATCCTCACTTCTTCGTCATTCCACGGTGACCTTGAAAACCATGTATTGAAGATGCAGAGCCACAGGTGGAAGGAGGACCACAGCTGTTGGTGTCGGGGTCAATAATCTTATCTGTTCTCAGTTTTGGTGTCATCTTAGCCGAAGAATGACCACACACACGGAAAGCAACGTAAGCACGAAACAAGGTTTATTGAAGAGAGAAAGACAGGATGACAGAGCAAGAGCAAGATATAGGTTTACAGAGCGATAGCAAGATACATTCCCCACAGACCATCTTTGGTTATGGTCTGGGTTTGGTTTTATAGTGTCTGGATTGGGTCCTCCTCATGGTTCAGACATCACCATGGAACGACTTTGATGGACATTTGGGACTTATATGATCTTACTACACATGCAGATCTCCCATGAGCCTCTTGGAAAGCTGGTTGTTCTAGGTCAATTACCAGACTCTATTGTACATATGCTGCTTGGCCCATGGGCTAGAGAGTTATCTGCATTCTTTTGCAGTTGGCGCACTAAGTTCTGATTGGCAGATTCATAGGGCATTCCCTCCACCCCCAGGTATGGCAGGCATCTATTTTGGCCCCAGGAGGGGCTGGGGTCCTGGAGCTATCTACCTAACAGAGCCACCTGCAGATCAAAAACACCTGTTTTGGTCCGGCACAGTGGCCGGTGCCTGTAGTACCAGCTATTCCATAGGCTGAGGTGGATCACTTGAGTCCAGGAGTTGGAGGCTGCTTGCCACTGCACACCAGCCTGGGCAACTGAGAGACTCCGTCTCTTAAAAAAAAAAAAGAAAACCACCAGTTTTGACCAATTGCTTTAATAGTTCAGGGAAAAATATATTTGAGATATTTCAATTGGATTATTTTCTGTGAATATTATAAAAATACTTTTCATAATTTCTATGATATATATACTAAATAAGCTAATCACTTGCATGCTCTCATAATGCCATGTCTGTACACAACTAATCAGGGAATTGCTACATGATGTCTTCATATGAGATCTTTTCGGGGGCTCCAAAGAGGGTAAGTGTAGTGATGACTATGAGCTGTTTAACCAAGTATAATGATACATTTATAGACAAATACTTACAGATTTTAAACTCAAAATTTCTGAACACATCTTCTGAACTCTGTCCTTGCCTTCCAGGTATCCCTTCAATCCAGGGAGAGGGGTGAGTTTTGAGTGTAAAAGAGCGAGTTTGGAGAGGTAGAAGCTCTAAGGCGAGATCTATGTACCACGGTTCCACTGCTCCTTCATTCTGAGTAATTTCTCTCCTTCCTGTTACACCACACCTTTGGGTGACATAAACAAAGCCATTGTGTTTGAATAATTAAAAAAAAAAAGCCAAAATAGTCTCACAACATTCCTCCTTTTAGCGTCTAAAGTGGTTTTCTAAGGGTATTTTACAGCTTGTTTCTCCAGATAAAAGGAGAGAACATTTGAACAACAACAACAAAAAAACAGCCTCTAAAGCTCCATCCTTTCTCTTTTTCACTTAGAAGACAAAGAATGCATGTAAATGCTAATGACAGCCTTTGCATAAACAGAGGAAGAAGCAATTTCTGAAAGGCCTTGTTCCTTAATCCCAGAAGTGACAAAAATAAGTTTTTATCTCTGTTTCTTCTTAACTTGCCAGACTCTACAGAACTCTCCTCCCAGCCTCCCGCATTCTCCTGCAGGACCAGCCCTGAGGAAGGTGAGGGAGGGTGAAGCTTGGCAAACCAATGGCGGGAAGACTATTTGTAAACTTCAAGGGAGGGATGACTAGGGCTGTTCACCAAAGCAGCAGCTGAAGACAATAGGTACTTTGAAAGTAACTTGTGCTTTGAAGCCACTCAGATCTGAGTTAGACACTCTAGTTCTACTGTTTAAGAGTTGTTTGCCTTAGATAAGCCATTTCCCTTCCTTGAATCTCCATTTTTCCTATCTAAACTGTGGAAAAACTTAACATCTGTCAACTTCACAGACTCATTGCAAGAGTTAAAAACAATAAATACAAACAATGCTCAAAGCCTAATAAGAGATGTATTAAATGAGAGCAAACTTAATCAGCCAATCAACAGATATTTGAGTACCCTAAGTATATGTGAAATCAGCTTTTTAAATTAGCAGGATTACAAGACAATTCTCTGTAGTATCTTTGCAACTTTTCCTGTAAATCAAAAGTTTGTTAAAAATAAAAAGCAGAAACCCCACAGCTACCTATGTCTAAAAAACATAACAATATATTTCTCTTCTATACATCTTGCCAAAATTATTTTGTACTGGGTGTGGAAGCGGAAGCTGAATTTTAGCTAAGACATAAGCATGGATGTTTAAAATAATGCCTCACTGCCAGTAGATTTTTAAGTCAAGCCCAGATACCTTATAGACATCCTGCTTCAGGGGCCTTTTGGAATTTACTATGAATCCACAATCCTGTATCTGAAACCTTAGGGATCAGATGTGTTTCAGATCTCATAATTTCGTCATATTTTAGGAAAAAAATTACAAAATATCCTACATGAGGTGTGGGAGAGCACCTTGTAATGATTACATTGATACATCTGCAGTGAAATTATGAATATTCAGGTAAATGAGCTAAAGAATATAAATAGCCTCACCTTGGGTCATAGGCCAGTTTTGCCACCCAATTGGCATTTATTTCGGTCTTAAAAGTTTGCAGGATTTAGAAATCTCAGATAACAGATAGTGGACATGCATACTGAGAATATCCCTGAATTCTCACCAGCCAGTGTTTGCTGTCTTTCCCCCTCTGTTGTCTTATACTCAAGTCCTTGTAGGGGAATTGCTTTCACCTCAGAAAGAGTAAATAAATGTACTCTATTTACAATTTTTATAAAGGAAAAAACAAAGCATAAAAGCAAAAATCGTATTTCTTTGTCCCATTTTGACAATTCTGTGTCTTTTGTCTTCTTGGGATTAATTACCTATCTCCCACCCTTGTTTCTATTTCCTACATGTGTCACAGGCTTAGTCAAGCTTTTCTTGCTATAATGAAGAGGAAAAACAAACAAACAAAAGAGCCAGGTCATATTTTCCTGAAATTAAAGCTTCGTTGAAGACAATTTTATTTTCCCAACCATTAAAAAATCCTTTATGCACCAATTTTGTTTTTCCTTTTTTTTTTATTTTTGACCTCCCATGTTAAAATTGGTAGGCCAAATGAATATTTCAATTTGAATAATTTAAAAATCTTTGAGTCCTGCCTTCTCCATAGATAAAATTAATTTAGAAATATCATTATTGAAACCAGGCATTCTTTCTAAACTAAGAATTCCAGATGTTTTTAGTTGCTGCCTATGACATTTCCACAATCAGAATAAATTGTGTTTCCAGAGTAATGTAATAGATAGAAGTGCTGAATAAATCTCATGCAGTTGAGATGACAAAATTAACATGCTGATGACATTTTAATGTTTCAATATAATCAAGGGGGCATGGATCATGCCTCCACCAGTTCTAATATAATTCTGTTCTTTAATCTTTTTCCAAGACAAAATAAAATATAGATAGATTTCAGAAAGTATATAAGCAGAGTGTGATTCAGTCTTCAGGCAAGCTGTTTAGAATGCATCCGAAATGCTATTTAGGTTCAGCTTTGCCAGTAGATATTTTACCAAAGCAAATGAGTTATATATATAAAAATCCTGGGTTAAGGACAGAGATTTTGTCAGCTTTTTCCCTGAAGGTTGCTAGTGGTGCTCCTGCTACAATTAGTTTTATACTTAGGCGGAAAGTTTGCTGATTGAAACAGGGAAATTAGTATATTTTGATTGGATCCAGTGAACAGATGCTATTCACCTATTCTCACAAAAACAAGTCAACAAATGAATAAATAAATTTCTTGGACCCCAAATGAGGGGAAAAAACAAAAAGACAAAAACCTGATGATATCAAACTGAAATCTTAAATTCAAATTCATCTCTGAAAAAAAGAAAAAAGAAAACGTTGCATGACTACACATGCAGGTTGAAGAGCTGTGTTGGATGCCGAAGAAATTGCCTGCTCCTTGCTCAGTGGCATTGGAGATGAGAGTGAGAGACTAGAACATGGAGGAATGGCAACATCTCCCTCCTCATTCTCACATGGAAAAGGTGGCGATGACAGGCTAAGTGGGGGCGAGAAGTAATGATGGTCTTGCCCACAGTCAGGTGTAGATGGAAATGGGTGACAAGGTGAGTGGTTTCTTGGACACCTGTCGTGCTCACCATAGAACAGTGACAGAAAGAATGCTTATTGCTAAACAGTACTTTCAAGCTTGTATTTGATTGTAAACCTCTTTTTCTCAAGTAAAATCTCATTCAGAGAAACAATATGTTAAACTGATAAGAGAAGAACCCCTTGAGTGGAGCAGGGACCTAACGGTTGATCCCACTGTGTCTTCCTAGAGTATAGTATTAAATCTACCATTGCAGATTCAACACAACATGGAGCAGGCAGAATTTTTTTCCCCAAGATTGTTTTGCCAACATATTTTTCTATTTCTGTCACTGCCAACAAACTGATCTTTCTAAAACATAATCTTGAATACATAATATCTTTCAATGCCTCCCACCTTTCCAGCCTCCATTCTGATTCCTGAAGATGACCTGCAAGGCCCCTCATGCCTCTGCTTACCTCTCCACTTTCCATGTGCTCTCTGTGTCAGAGTGGATGCTTTCAGCTGCAACTGAAAGAAAACCCTATGTGGAGTGGCTTCTGTAAGGAGCAAATTGATCAATCCTGCCTTAGAGTTAGGGCATGTGTAATCAGGGCAGGTAAAATGGCTTAACTTTGTCATGGAAGGGCTTAATTCTCCCATCACTATGATCTATTATCCTATGCTTTTCCTGGTGGTCTTAAGATGGCTGTCAAAAGTCACCATGGCTTTCCCGTTCAGTATTTCCAGGAGAGAGAAAGGGAGAAAGGAGAGGGGAATGGAAGAGAGGGGAGAGGATGGGAGAGAAGGAAAAGAGGGATAAAGCCAGTCTCTAACCATAGACAATAAGTCCTACTAGTCTCATTGGCCCAAATTCAAACCAATTAGCAATTGACAAGAAAAAAACCAAGAGTCAGTTGGCCAAAGAAGAGGAAAGGGACATTTTGTGAGAGCACCCATGATTCCACTTCTGTGTAAGTTTATCTATACCCAGCTGCAAAAATTAGTATTTTCAAAGGCTGAACACTAAACTTGAACAGCAGGTCTGGTAGCAGAGTCTAGATTAACATGATTGTTTTGTTTATGTCTCAGCTAGGGGGCTTTTATGAGAGTATGTTGAATGTCATTCAAAAGAATGTGTTTTAATGTTACACCTGAAGAATGCAAGTATGCAACGTACAGTTGTGTTCATTTCTGTCTTTTCTTGGAAATCCTTGAAAGAGTGTGCTCATATATTGACCCTTCCAGGAAAGGGCTAAAGACTCTCCAGAAGGTAGAGTTGTTTTACACTGAAAACCTAGCACCCAGCCAGGGCATCACACACACAATAAAAGCACTCCAGTTGTCAGCTGCTTTAGCAGACTGATGGCTCTAAAGACCTCCTATACACTAAAAACCTCAGGTCCCTTGGTGGAGGTTTAGTTGAAGGATGTCTCCCTTCCCATCTTGCTTATTGAATTTGAAAAACTTCATAGCTTTTTCTGTCAAGGAAGCTACAGAAAAGAGAATTGTTATAGGAATGAGTTAGAAGGAAAGAATGAAAAAAGTTTAAAGTAAAGTTAAGATAAATGTAAACTAACTTTTTCAGTTCAACACACTGACAAAGACTAAATATACTTTCACTGAAAAATTGTGGAGTAGGAATTATTTTATAAGATTTCTAATCTCAGAATACTCCTAACCACAATATAATGTTGGTACAGTAGCCTAATACTTTACTTTCACTAAGAGAAAAGAAATAATTCAAAGCTTTCCAAGCTTGTTTACACAGTAATGATAGAGCTGTTCATCATTTTTTCATTAAAAAGTGAATTACCAGTACATTTCTGCTATTAGGGTCAACTCAAGTTAAATTTGTGAAGGGGACAGAATTTCTTACAGTCACTGTCATTGTTTCAGGCACCAAATATAGTTCCAAATCTCCAAGAACCCCACTGCAGAAAAGCATAGAAATCTCTAGATTTTCTCAAGCTCTATCTCCCATGAAATCAAACTTGTATATGTTTGTGTGCAATGATCTTTGCCTGGTGTGTGTATGTGTGGGGGTGTGCTTTCTGCTGGATGACAATATGTGTTTATAGATTATACTCAATTGTAAATACATTCATCATTAAAGAATAATTTTGAAAACTATTATCCTAAGACCCAGGTAATAAATTGCCTGTCTGATAAAATGTAATGTCTTAATCAAGACACAATGTAGAATTTTCTGAATAGACCTCTAACAGTAACTTTTACAATAGACATTTTAGAAACATCCTGGTAAGATAGTGGGGAAAACATTCCAGTAGACATATTCCTTAAATTACATCACATAAATATTAATAGTTGTATACTTTGTATGTTATTCCAGTTTATAAAAGATTTCAAGACTTTCATTGTCAATTTATTTTATATTTCTTACACAAATAAAAGTTTTAAATATTCAAAAGAGTTTTAGATTTGGGATCTCTTTAGTCTCATACTGGTTGAAAGAATTTGGCCAAATTACTTAAACTTTTAAACTTCATGTTTTCCTATAAATGGGAATAATGATTCCAGAAGTGTCTTACTTTATGGGCTAAGTAAGAGAGTATAGGGAACAAATTCAAATATGCTTACAGGGGCCAAGCAGTAACAGTATATTTAAAGAAGTTTGAGTTAGAGTTATCAGTCAAGAAAGAAATGCCAGACACAAACTGGGACATTTTGAGAAGGGGTTATGTAGTAGACACTCTCCAGGGTGGCTCTCAATGATCTTTGCCTGGTGGTATTTATATCCTCATATAGACGATGCCCATATTGAGCAGAATTGTCCAGTGAAGCCAATAGGATGTGGAAATGACAGAGTGACTTCTGAGGCTAGGTTATAAATGACATTCTGTCTTCTACTTTGCCCTCCCTTAGACAATTCATTCTGAGGAAACCAGCTGCCATGTTGTGTGAACACCTACGGAGAGTTCCATGTGGCAAAGGACTAAGGCCTTTTGACAACAGCCAGCAACAACTTGCCTGCCATGTGAGTAAGCCATCTTGGAATCAGACCCTCCAGCTCCAGTCAAGTCAGTCAAGTCTTCAAATGACTGCAGTTGCTGCCAACATCACGACTGCAACCTCATGAGAGACCCTCAGCCAGGACTACCTGTCAAGAAATGTGGAGGGTCTATGCTTTTACCCTAATGTGTCAACTAACATGTTAGCCTGCCTCATTTTCATGGATTCTAGTAGAAGACACAAGATTCCTGGGTCAGAGACAAAGAAGATTTTATTCTCAGCAATAGCAATTGCAAAAGTATTAACATTTTCGTGCACATGTTCAAGACTTACTTCCCACAGGCAACACAGAGAGGACCAGGTGACACTTGCACGTATAGTGGATTGCCTTACATGAGGGAAATCCTTAGCTTAGGAAATCCAAATATTTTATATTGGACAGTACGGATGCCTATCCTTGGCTCAGGTGAGAAGCAGAATAGCTATCTTGCATGGCTGGTTGCTATACAAATATCATTGAAATGATAGCCCATAATAAGGCAATCAGTGTCTTTGCTTTAAAAATGTGAGTAATGTGAGAGACCCAAAGAAAACTGTCTCTTATCCCTGCTCATCTAAGCCACTCCTGAATTCTTGACCCACAGAAACTGTGAGATAATAGTTATTTATTACTGCCTTAAGCTCAGAAGTTTTAAGGTTATTTGCTACATAATAATAGATAACTAATATAGTTTATTTACAAAAAGGTAAAAGACAAAAACTAAGTGTTATAGAAAACAGTAATTATTAAGTAATTACTAACTGCTAAGGAGTATGCTGAGATGTAGGACTAGCAGCAGTAGCACTATTAGCACACAAAGGCCTGAAGTGATGACAGGAGGGAAAGCTTATTGAAACCAGTAGGAAGCAAGAATCAGACAGAACAGGGCACCATTTGAGGAGGGGGAATCTTCATTCACTTAAGGCAAATGAGTGCACACAGAGCTCATCCAGGAGAATAAATATCCCAACCTCTCTTCATTCCTTCTCACTTCTCCCTTGGCTGAAACCAAACGGAAACCAGAAGAGTGGAAGCCCTGTTGATGTCATTTACGCAGGTGAGCTCCCAATGTAAGAGGAGGAAGGAAAATGAATTTGAGGGAGTGAATAGAAAATATCTGGCACAATCTGGCAAATAAGAGAGCCCACACATCCCTTTTCTAAAAGGGACAGGTCCTACTCACCAACAAACGATTATATTGCTATTTGGTTATTCAGTTGGAAATGCAAAAATTTCAGAGGCATGGGAGTAGGGGATAAAAGGAGGGCCTTGAACAAAAGGCAGAAAATAAAAGATATTCTATTTTTTTATTGTTCTGTATTTCTCTGTCTTTCTAGTAATTATGAATATTACTAACTTTTAAATGGTTCTTTGTCCCTATTTATAAAGCCCATATGAGAAAATATCAGCCTAGTGAGTAACAAAAATGCACACTAAAGTACCTTTTATGTACTGTCAAAACAACATTCTCCTAACCTGCCATTAATAAGGAGTTTATAATATAAATGTGTACTTTTTATATGACTTTATTACGAAAAGTCATCAATCATATCTGTGGCTTTTCACAACACTATAGAATATATATATTACATTTGAGCCAAGTGATTATTACTAACTGGTGTTTTAGAGTGAGAACTCATGCTAAGTGATCACTAACTAGTATTTAAAATGAAAATTCTGAGTGTTCAGGGTGATAGCTTTCACTATAATTGTGAGTTGGCTTTTTCACCTCCTGAGCACATTGGTGTTTAAATTCTAGTTTAACCAATTGAATGATATGTAATCATCATATAGAAGAATTTGTGCATAGTACAGGGTCTTTACTATCCTGAGGGAGAAAAACCAGTAAAGAAATATGTTTGTGCTGTGACCATTCCTCTGCATGTCTCTGTTTTGTTGTTGAAATGAAATGATGGCAGGATATTTTAATTTTATATTAAAAACATAAAGCAACTTGAAGCCTGCAGATTCCTTTACTTTTTTATTGGTGTTTAACAACTTTAATTTTTTTAGATCTCAAACACTGCTTATGATAAGCTTTTCATAGTATTCTACACATAACTATTTGAAAATGTTCATTTCAATTATCCAGGGAATATTTCCTATTCTGTTTATTTGTTCCACTAGTAGCACAAGGCATAGTTTGACCAATTGTTGCCTGAATTGTTTCAATAGACTCCCTCCTCTCCTTCGTTCATTCACCTCATTGACTTCAAGATTACCTGCAGAAAAACAAAAACAAAAATAAAACGAACATCAGTTATGTATACCTCACCCTCAAAATTCCTTAGTATACATTCAAGATTCATCAGAAAATTCTTCAACTAATCTTCTTGCCATTACCTGTGTGTGCCATGCAGATTTTTACCTCCAGAAATTTATTTCTCCTCTCCATTCATATTCCTCCTGGATCTCAGGAATTCTGCCTGGACTTTCAGCATTTCACTTAATTTGTTCTGCCATTCTCCCCCTTCCTTATTCTGTTTTGCCCCTTAGATGGCAAGCAGTTGAGATATTTTTCTTCAGTTCTCTAACTCTGTAGGATTTTCCATAGTTCTTTGCATACAGTACACCCTCATTAATTGTTGGATGAACAAAAGGCCAAAGGTTTACCACACTCAAAATTCTATTTCAAATATACGTGTGGACGGTTGCCTCTATAATGCCCCATTTGAAACCTTGGTTCGAGGACAGTTAGTTTCTTCTTCAGTGTTATACACCAATGTGGTTTCTAGGATGCTACTCTTTTAAACCCTCACCTCCTTCAGAGATTATTAAATTATGACTTTATGAAAACAAATTAGCTCTTGGATATTTTCAAAATAATTTCTATATACTAGTTTTCTTAAAAGTGGACCAAAAGAATGGAAAAATAATTAGTTTCTTCATACATCTATCTTTTCTTTATTCTTTCAACAAATAATTATTATACACCTACTATATTCCAGACACTCCACTAGGCACCAGGGACACAGTAATCACCATATCAGACACAGTCCTTGCCATGTCGAACTTCTCAGGCTAGCAGCAAAAGCAGACATGAGAGAGAGATTTACAGAAAAATTCACCTTTTTATTCATTGAAATTATGTAAAGAAGAAAACAAATGCATTCTCTTTGGGAAAGTTTATTTGGAAAACCTACCAAATCTGGGTAGTTAGTCGAGGCATTCAAAAGAAGCTCACATTTAAACTGAGATATATAGAATAAGCAATAAAAACCAAGCAGGAATTATCCCAGCTAGAAAGAACAGCATGTGCAAAGGCCTTGAGGTTGGAAGGGATGTGAAGAAACTGAAGAAGGGCAACATGAACATGTGTAGAGTGCAAAAAAAGGAAGAAGATTTAGCCAAAAAAGATAGGTTGCAAGATCTGACTGAGAGCTCCTCCATTACTTCTGTTAATGAAGAATGGATGAAGTGAAGACACTACTGTGGCCTGGTGTCTATATCACAGCCAGCTTTTACTTTCTTAGAGTGACATATGAGAACAGAAACTTCAGATAAGACATTTGTGCACTGCCATATCCTTGACCAACCAATCCTGTGCAAAGCTTCTGGGCCAGAGTGGCTGGGAAGAACTTTTAAATATATATCTCCATCTTGATTTAAAAACCCTGTTCTATAGACTCTTTGTAAGGAACCCAGGAACCCATAGCAATGAACTTAAAATCCTTCACTTGAACTTTTATTTTCATTAAAAATGGAAGCAGTAGAAGGAAGAACAAAAAAAATAAATCAGGAAATTATAAGAGATGGAGAACATTAAAAAAGAAGAAGCAGTGGCAAAATTAAAAATCCAAGCAAGTATCAGCCACCATAGGTATAAGATTATAACTCAGGCAAATTAAATTTTATTTAAGATTTTTTTCTCACTATGATTCTGTATGTATTTAATTCTTTCACTTTCTTTATAAATTCAGAGTTGTTTGTAATAAGCTTCTTAAAAACTTTACAAATACATTAATATTATTCTTGCAAAATGTTGTATGAAGGAAAAGACTTTCAAAAACATAGCAGAAAAGTATCGATCATCAAAGAAGCTTACCAACACAGAATTCCTTGTTAATATTAGTGATCCAAAAACTTATAAAAGACACTCTATTTACATATCGAAAGGATGCTTTTTGAGAGATTTGGCTGCTTTTCTACTGATGTGCTCTCTGATTAATAATGTTTCACTTAGAGATATTTGAAATCAAATGAAAATATTGCAACCAAAAATTTGTACTGTATTGCATTTAAGTTAGCATGTTTCAAGAACCATTCTTTGATTCATTATTTTGATCTCTTCTTTTGTTGATAGAATATAGTTTTAAAGAAAGAGGACATCTATTTAAGACTAAGTAATACTGACTGTCTATTCAAAAGCATTTTGCTAAAGTTGCAAGTAAAAATTACTCCAGTGACATTATCTTTAAAACACTTATAGCAATATTAAATATATGTATTTGGGGGTTCCATAAAAATTGCAGATTATTGAACATCCAAATTCAAGGTGATAAGTAGCATCCTTCTCCTGGGTGAAGAAGTCTGAAAGAGGATGAAGACATTCTGCTCTAGAAACAGCCCTCCTGGGATTTCCTTAGCCTGCATGCAACACCAGGCAAATCTGAATAAGTTGAGGTCCAGACACCCGGATGAATGCCCCCAAATACAGCTAATTAATGGGATATGCACAAAGCAACCAACAGTATGGGTGTCTGATTTTTATTCACCTCTCTTTTTCTGAGATTTTGCTCACATTCCTGTGCATAAGAAACAGACATGACACAGAGGATAGGCCATAGAAACTCAGGCTTGTTGAAGAGAGAGGAAAGAAGAGGAAAGGGAAAGCAAAAACAGAAAAAAGGAGGAATAGAAAGAAGGAGTAATGGGATGAATAAATTATGGCTAGAAGGACAATGATAAAATATAGCCACGAGGAAGATAGGAAAATGAAGAGAAGAAAATGTATGGAAATGAAATATAGCTGTTGGATCAGAAGTTCAATTAAATGTATTTCAGTGAATAGTCTCCCATTGTCTTCTGGCTCCAAATTAGTCAAACTCACAGTAATTTAACTAATGGAATGAAGTAGAAAAGGGTTTAGTAAAGTTTTACACATTCTGAACATAACTATCTCTGAAGGCAGCATGTAAGCAAGCAGCTATGTTTATAATATTCAAAAATAGTACGATTCACATTTGCATATATCATTGTAAAATGCACTATACTTCTTTTCTCAAAAATGATGGTTGCAGTAGGAATGCGCAAGATAATGTCATGTCTCCACACCCCCGCCTTCTAAGATTTTCTCTCCCTGCGCTATCTTGTATTGAACCTATCATTTTAAAACATTTATATCTTGGGATCTGGCTGTCTCTTCTGATTACATTTTTTTAAATGTTTTATTTAAGGAAAGATTTTTATCCCAAGTTTTAATTACGGATTCCATATTTTTATGAAAATAATTGTTCCTGAGCTCTGTGACATAAATGAAATTCTTTTCCTCTTAAGTTAAAATAGATCATCAGTTAGAGAAAGACAACCTAGGTTTAAACTACAAATGTGGACTTCAGTTTCTCACAACTTTTTTTGGCTACATTCTCCAGCATACCTCTCTGTGCTATGCACATTTGAAAGACAATGTGGGGTATATTTTATTTTATTTCTGAGAATTGCTGAGAAAACCTGAAACAATGGACAACTTGCCACATTATAAGTATGTGAGTCAAGTTCAGTATCCTCTTAGCTTCCATCCACCCTCATCAACTTCCAGATGCACATTGCACTGCCAAAGCTGCTCCACGGCCTCTATTATGTGTTCCCTATAATTTAATATCTATTGTACACTGGTTAGACACTGTTTGACACAAATATCTATACATAGTCTACAGAAGAGACCACAGAATTCAGGGTCAAGCTGCTAATACTACTAAGTACTACTAATTACTTTGAATATAAAGGTCTTAATTCTGGATTCCAATCCATTGCCAAAATGAATTTATTCTGGGAACAATGTCTCAGAGATATTTGAATAGCATTGCAGTTTTGCGAACTGTCCTGAAGTCCAAGGAGTCACATACTTCTAATATACTTTTCAAAAATGTAAATGTAAAATTCAATATGCATACATTTTATATAAATAAATAATATATATGTATTCATATGATGTATGTATATATGCAGTTCAATATACATGTAAAATCACTTCTGAAAGAGAGATGATGTTGATGGTTGCAGATATACTTTTCCTGCAATTTACACGTATTAAATCATTATAAATGATTTTATTCTAGGACAGAGTGCACTTTGTTCTGTCACATTTATTGCTAATTTTATTCCTCACATCCCATTCATTAAATATCATTTGTGACATAAAACATTAGGTGTTTTACGGAATATAAAATAAGCTGTTTTATCTTCAAGCGCTATATAAAGTAATTGGACAAACAAGATATCTGGGAGCAATTTTGGCTATAATATGTATTCATTCATCTAATAACATTTATTCAGTTATGACTTTATTTTATATATTATTAAATACTAAGGACAAATACAAAGATAGGTAACGTTTACTAAATGTTACTGCAATGTGTGTTACATGAATTAGCTCATCTAGTTCTAATAAATAATAGATGAAATGGGTACTATTTTATCTTCCATTTTTTTTGCAGATCAGAGAATGAGGCACAAAGTAGTGAAATGCCTCAGCCCAAGTCACATAGACAATAAGTGATGGAGCTGGGAAAGTCTTCTCCAAAATCTACACCTTTAATCATTACATGTTGTTGTCCCTCAAATGCAAATAAAGGAGTGGTCCCTGCCTTCAAGTTTAAAACCAAGTTGAAATGCTTTATCTGCAGACATACCAAATATGTATCTATTGGAGACAGGGAGAGAACAATTACATAACAGTAAAAACACAACTGAATTAGAGAATAATGTATGATATAGATGGTCCATGGGTTCCTTTGGAACTTGAAAACTATTCCCAGGAGTAAAAACTTATATATGAAAAGAAATATCTAAATATCTAATTCAGGAGGACAAAACTGTCCTCAAAAATTGAACAAAGGGAGACTATAGTCTGGAAGCTCCCCTGCACGACTAACAGAGCCACCTGGAATTATACCTGGTAGAGCAAAATTTCTGGGCTTAAAATGGGTATGCAAGTCCACCAAACTAGCTAAATCTACTATTCCCTACTTTTGTTAACCTCTCAGTTGCTGTTTTGTACTGGCAAAGGTTGCCACAATCCAAGACATATACACTAATTACTAGTGAGATATAAATGGATAAATCATGAAATGTTTGCAAAGCAGCATGCTAAACTTAGTGTTTTCTGTAAGAATTTAAATTTTATTTACTAATATAGTCATCACATGTTAATTGAATGGTACTATTAGGTATGTAGAAGATATGAGTCAATTATATGTCACTTAAAATAATTATATTGAGAGCACTCATTAATGGATTCTCTATTGGCTTATAGCAGGTATTATTAATGTATCCTGAGGCCAAGGCCATTTGCAATGACAACTGCAGAAAAGGAGTCATGATCTGATATCATTTAATTTTCCTGTCCCCAAAGTGAGTCAAAGGCTGAACTTTATGTTTGTGAATTTCCCCTTTTTCTTCAGACTTTTATTATTTGTATATAATGTTGAATCACTTTCACCTTGTTTTATATCCAGGTGTTTCATATATTTCTAGGAATTTCTATCTACTGCCTTTAACACAGAAAACCAGAAACTAGATCTTAAGAATTAATTCACTAATGGGTTGGAAAAGAAAGTCATAGATTCCTGGAGTAGTGAGGAAGCAGCCAGATTCTGGTTAGGGCAACCAAGCAATCACATTTCTTATGTTGGTGACACCTTTTTGTCCTGCAGTTTTTATTTTTCACAGGTGTAATGAAGATAATTAAAATCACTACTCAAATTTAAATTTCTGCTAATAATGGTTCTTATTTATAGCTACTAAAAATTATATTGTAAAATAATATTTGAAAAAGTGGTCTTTTATACAGTATGCACATTATTCAATTTTATTAATTGAATACAGAATTAATTAAATACAGAAACTGTATACATATATACATGAAAAGATTACCAAAAATTCATATGTCAAATGTTAAAATTATCTTTTGAATCAGAATTACTAGTGACTTTTTTCCTACCTTGGGTCCTTTACTAGTTTAAAAAACTTTTTATTAAGAGTGAAATATATTTATATTTTACTAAAATATTGTTCTCAGAAACCTATTATCTAGTTCTCATTTACTTATATTATTATGCTATACACTTTGTGTAGAATTATTTATATGTAACCCCTGATTCATCTCTTCCTTCCAACCAACCCCTCTCCCCACCACGGTGGACTAATGTCAGGACCTCTACCCCACGGTTTTTGTAACGGCAGGCCATGATCGATCAGTTAGTGGTTAAAACCAGATTATTTAAAATAGTGTAAAATAGATAAGGAAAACAAAGAAAATATCAGTGTAAATTGTGTGTGGTGAGAAAAATATTTTGTGAAACTTTTTTCTGTTTTATGTATATATGAAAACATGTTGATATGTACAATAAAATACATTTCTTACTATTAGGCTAGGTCACAAAAGTTTGAAAACTACTGCACTAAAACCACCTGTATAAAAAGATGGAGAAATGAAACCAGACAATTTAAAAGAGCTTGCTCTAGCGTTCACCTAAGTAAGAAGTAATAGATTTAGGAGCAGTATTCACTTCTAACTGTCTAGTGGTTATTTTAATCATGTTGCCATAGGGTACAACGTATAAATCAAAGAATGGCAGTTAGCTACAATAAATGTACCCAGTATTTCAGAACTTTTTATCCTTTTAACTCAGCAGCCTTTTTTATTATGGCAAATACAGAGCACTCTAGAGGAAAAACAAAGAAAATATAATCATTTACATAATTAATTTGATTATTTTAATAAACATTATTTGTAGATCCTATAAAAGTGATGATACCAAAAAATCTATACTTTGCCTCCATTAGTCTCAATTAGTAACATCGTCATTTCTCAATTATATCATTGCCTACCATGCATGTATCCAATAATCTAAAATTAAAATCCAGTATGCTGTGCCATTCTCATTAAATGCCTTACATCTAATCTGTTGCACTTGAGCTAGTGAAGGATATTGTTTTGGAAAGGTAATTAGCAATATTATTCCTTACAACATTCTATCTGCTACAGTAGAGATTTTTAGAAAAAACCAGCAAATATTCTAATTGAACTATTCATTTGACATAAGCATTAGCACTGATACTCTTAATTATTCTCTGCTTTAACTGGTCAATTAAAACCATAAAAGGATGGCCAATGTGAAAGTAGTGTTTTTAAAATGTTGTCTCCCCATCATTTAATTCCAATAACTTAATAGTATCACTTTCACCAAGTGAATCAAATGCTTCCAAATGCACATCTCTTTCTTAAAATTTAAAAAAACAAGTAATAGACTATGTCATATGGTGACAAGTACAGTTCAAAGTGCCATTATCACTGTTCTCATGGTGATAATTAATCCTTTAGTCATTATCATAATGAGAAACCATGTTCAGAAAATGCTGATTGAAAAATTCAGATATCAAACACAAGTCATTCATTGCCTATCAGCCAAATTGATTCTTACACTTAAGGCAGATTATCATAGAACCTTCCAAATAATTTATATAGCCTACTCCAAACTTTTCTAGCCTTCTTATGTTTCACTTCATGATTTTTTAAATGGCCTGCTCTAACATGAAGTACCAACATTACACTTTTATTTCTCAATTTGTGATGGATGTTTTATCCTAATCAGAACTGTTTTCCTGATTTTGTTTTTAATATATTCTATGCCTCATTCCTTAACTGAAATAATTGGAATAAGTTTGCAACTGTCTATTATGTCTGAAAACTTTAAAACTTTTAAGTATAACTTTATCAACTTAAAAAGAACTAATGGTCATTTTCACATTGCTCAATGAAACCCACCAGCAAAGTTAACATTGCAAAGGAGCCTAACTCTGAATTCATCTAGAGCTACACAGGTGCCGAATCAGATGCTGCTTTTTTCCCAGCATGCAAAAACTTCAAGTGCAAAAACTCCATCATTATATATGAAATAGCTTGAAATAAGTGTTTTCTGATTTTATCTCCAGTTTTGGTCTTATTATCAGCATTCTGGACATTTCCAAAAGGGTATCCTATAATCACCTGAAGATACACTGGGCTCCTCCAGTTTTCCTTTCTATCTCTTTTACCCCCCTACATTTCTCAAGCTCAAAATTTGATTATTATTGAAATCAATTTTTGTGTTTGTCAATTGCACCCAACTGGCATGCTCATACACATACCCAGTAATCAAGTTATACTACTGCAACCTTTGATGCTTTTTTTGCGGGCCTACTGAGTCATGAATAGCATCACATAATAAGAAACAAGGAAAAGGTGAGGATCAGAGCACAGCACTATCATGAACAAAATACTGGGTGGTGATGGGGGGAGGGCATATATGCAAGACAGTGTCTCAAACTTCCTCAGAGGAAAGCACATCTCAACTTGTTCTTGTAAGTCCTTTTATACCAACATGTCCATTCTAAAATAAAGAAAATGTAAAAGAAAAAAGGAAGAAGAGTAAAAAGTAAACCAAATCTTTGGTTCTGTTGTATTACCGAAGCCAACAAGACATAAAATTCTGTGATACGGTTGACTGATGGTTCCAGCATCAGGAATCATACATAGACCTCTCTGTATGAACCAAACTTATGCTATACTAGAATGACATTTCTGTTTATTATCACAGTCTAATAACGTTCTTTTTCAGTTTGTGGATTAAGGCATACAGATTGTGTTTACGTTTTTGATCTAGCTGCCTATGTTATCATTTAATGATATAATCTATTCTGTTCCTTACATGAAATATTTAAAATCAAAGTGGAAGATGGCTCTTGCTGTCTCAACCTGCTTACTCAAGAAGGACAACCTGGTATCTGACCATCCATGCAATTGGAATTTTGGATTTGTGGAATCAAGAACTCAGAATGGGTTCTCACCAACTCAGTGATAACTTTGTTCTAAAGATTACTTAGTTCTCTGTTCTAGCTATCTTTTGCACATAACCATATATTAACACAGGACAATTTTGACAGTCCTTTGGCTAGACAAACAGGAACTAGCCATCCTATCTCTTGGGTCAATAAATTCTGCCTAAAATGTCCTGACTAATTGAGCTAATGGATACTTAGAATACGTAGGGTTGAGGAAACTGTCAGATTGGACAGCTGGGGAATCATTAGGCACTGCTATCATACCTAATCAAAAGTCTGGAAGGGGACCAGAATTATTGGCCACTATTATTTAAATGATGATCTTCCTCTGCTATTTAAAAAATACAGACCACATTCTATTCTTCATTCAAACAATTGTTCTTTCTCAGCTCTGTCATTAGCACATGATATTCCCCAAGCTGGTAATCACTAATGTACTTTTGACTTTACTTGCTCCTTTCCCTCTAATGACTTCTCCTAATCTATTTAGATTTTCTTTTAAACCATTATGCCCCATATTTCTGTAAGGGCATGTACCATAATTAGTATACTTTCATAGACAAGCAACTTCTCCTAGCAGCTTTTCCTATGAACAAAAATTAATGAACATTGTGCTAAAATACTCATATAGCATAAATGAGTAGATGAGGTGCTGAACATGTAGAGCTTTTCCTCTTCCATTTTCTTTTCATTCAGCTCCCTTCCTTTTCCTTCCTTTCTTAGTCTTTTCCCTTTTTAAATTAGGACTGAAGCCTTTAGGTACAGCAGATCTATTTATGAGTTAGGGTATGGGAGGCCATGGGATAAAGTGGGAGTGGTCCAGAACAGGTTGTGGATGCTTAAACAGGATAAAGAAGGCATCCAGGCAGAGGGCCAGCACAGTGCGCACTGGCAGATATCAATCAGGAAAGAAAAGGCAGGCCATGATTAAAGCCATAACGAAAGTCCACCATTGGTTATTAGAGTCCAAGCTGTGTCCTCATGGAAGAAGTGCAGTGGAGACAGCAGTTTGTGCACACAGGACTTTAATCAAATAAATGTATTGCAGATATTGGGATGTAGGTTTTTTAATGCAGAAGATGTGATTTACAAATGTAGATAAGCAAAAAACTAGAATAAAACCCTGTGGTAATGGATTTAAATTGGAGTTATCGGTGGGAATACCCATATGCAAGTGAATATACACAAATACACATATACATTTAGATGCCATATATGTAGTTATATGTAGAAAATATAAATTTAATAGCTATATATTTGATATAGATCAATAACAGATATTGATACAATATGTGTTGTCTAGCTTTGCCCCCTGGTAGAGTCTAAGAGCAATGGTACCCCAACAGCAATAAGAAAATATAGAGAAATCAGATCTTGGTTTCTAAATATGGCTCATTATTAGGAAAAACAACAACAACAACAACAACAACAAAAACATCAACAAACAAAGCCCCTTTGAGAAATGGCTATTTCCAGTACCAGAGATGGAAAAACATAAGATGAGCCAAAAAATCTTTATTTACCAAAGGAAAAAAATATGAGGTGCTCAAAGAATGATGGGCACAAGTCAAAAAGATACAGAAACTAGCTTGAGGGGCTCCCACTGGACAAATTGAGACAATGTGAACATTAAATAAGTGATAGGAATGAATTAGAATCCATTGAATAAAGTAGGAAACCATGAGTCCATCCAGATATAAACAAAGTTATAAATATGATAAGGAGAATAGTACACATTTTTAAAGTACTTTCCCACAGAACAACTTATTCCAAAGTTTTAAAACGGTGCAGAGGATTTATAAGATTTGCAAAGAATCCTCTGAATAATTGTGCAAAACATTGGTGGATGACAGGATGTGTGTATATTTGGCTCAGGAATCTTGACAAACACTGCTTTGATCAAGCAATAAAAATGGGCATCATAAGTAATGGGGCAAACAAAAAAATCCTGAGCTATTTAATGTGATCTAAGGAGAAAAACACAGCATCAATTCTTTGATATTCCTTTCATTGATGTGTAATCTGAATCTTATCAAGAGCACGACTGAAATTTAAAAACACCTGCAAACACTGCCTTCTAAACTTCAAAAGTGTGAAGATCATGAAAGTCAAAGATTGAGGAATTGTTCTAAACTGAAGGATATTATGGAGATATGACTAAATATATCACTTGATTCTGACCTGGATCCTTTGAGGATTAATGGAAGTGATATATCCATGTTAATTTATTGCTTTTGATAGTTGTATTGCGGTCATGTAGGAAATAAATACTAAAACATTCAGTAGGGAAGGGAGTGAGAGCAATGAGGTGTACTCAATAATTGCAGGAAACAAATGAGGTTATTTGTACCACACTAGCAACTTTTCTGTAGGTTTGTGATTGTTTCAAAACCAAAAATAAATAAATAAACAATACAAATTGAGTAGAGAAATGAATAGAAGATAGTCAAGAAATGAGTGCATGATATACTGGATTTCTAGTGCTCCTCAATCTCATGTGTGCCTCTACAACTCTGCTTAACATATTGCATTAACAAATTTAAGTGATTCTCACCTGTAATCTCCCATCTGATATATATTTATAGCCCAATGATTAAAAGAACTCATATATGTGCTTGGATAGATCATGTTTTGTTCATAACTGGATTATAAATAACCTGCTTTGGTTTGCCTTATTTTTCAACAAAAGAGAAAAGTTTAGGTATATTTTAAAGCAACTAAAGAAATTTGAAGCAGCTCTCATTGCAGAACACAGCACATAATGCATCCCACCAATATGTAGAGTAATGGCATTGGTTTCTTAGGATTATTCAGAGACTTCTTCCAAAGTCTAGCAAGGTCTCTGTGCTATTTTCTGGCAAAGAGCTACATAAAATCATTGCAAATGGTTTCTTAAAAAGGAGTCAAACATCACAAAAGAATCCCCCAGCTTGTAAACTATGCAGAAATTTCTCTAAAGAGAGGCTTGTCTCAGTTGTACAAGACTGACCAGGTAATGTTTCTGCTCTATTCCTCCTTTTGTTAATTGGTAAAATAATGGTTATTGGAGTAAATGATTTTTAAGATTTTTCCTACTTTGATGCTTGTGGTTCTAGTCCTTGCTTGCCTTCCTCAAAACTCTGAAGTAACCAGGACTCACACTGACTAGAGTTCATATATACAGGGAAAGATATTCACTTGTCTTTGGGGAATGGAATAATCTCACGGTATGACTTTAACATAAAATTTTAATAACAACCAATTGCATTGGAATTCTTATTAGGATAAAGTATACGTATCTCCTGTTTTAAATAATTATGATGTGAAATGCCAACACGTACCCCTACAACTAGTAAAATAATACAGTCGATGGGTTCAGAAATGGAACAAAGTTTTCTGTCTTTCTTTTGGTGCCTGTTGCTCCTTTAAGTTAAAACATCTTTAGCAACCTGCTTTTCTCATTCTCACTGCCGCTGCCCTGTACAGCTTAAAACTATTTTCAGGACTAATTTTGAGTTCTGTTTCAGTTGTCCCTACTCCCACCAACACCCCCTGCATTATCTCTTCTAATTTCCATGGACTATTTTATCCGAAGATATTGTGTAATATTAAATTACAATAATAGCAATCAAAGTCGTGGGGAGCAAAAGGGTTTTCGATTGCAGCCCATGCCTGCCTCTCAACAGCACAAGCAGAAGGAGAGTCTGAAAAGCACAACAGTTCAGAGAACTTGCCAGCAGACCCTGTTGTCCTTTCTGTTTCTAATGACACTGAAGTACTTCCATGATTAAAATTTAAAGGCTTCCCAGTAACCAAGTAATTTGCCCAAAACTCCTTATCTAGCACTTACCAAGAAGACTCTGATTTTAATATACTATTAATCAAGCTCCAGCCAAGTTTACCACTGATACGTTCAATTATAGAGAGACTTGCTTCATCTCTCTCAGTATGTATGGATGAGGGGATTTTTTTCCTTTTTATGATTAGTCAGTTACCCAGCAAAGAATTAAACCACACACTTGGTTTAGACACACATTACGAAGACACTAGTTGTGGATTTGTTAACAAACCAAAACATTTTAAACAACTATTAATCATTTGTAAGATGATTAAAATCTGAATTCCTTGGTGTTCATGGCCAAGAATTAGGTTTTGGTATTGTTAAACCTGCACTGCATTCATTAAGATGCATGATGATACAGGTTTTACAATATAAAAATTAAGAAATTTCTTTCAAGAAAATTATGAGGGATATATCATCAGTTTCAGTGCTGTTAATAATACCAAATATTTAGAGCAATATAAATATTCAAAAGGGAAAGTTGACAATAAAGTATGGATCATTCCTCCAAATAATTGAATAATATAAAAGTATATTTATAATACTTTTTACTAATATGGGAAATACTTACATTAAATGGCAAATAGCTGGTTTATTTTGTTAAAGTATATGCAAATGCTAAATAAAACTGTAAGTATAATCATCTATATATGACCAGTGCTTATCTTTTGATGATTAGGGATCATAATTACTTTTCTTAATTCTGATGTTTTTATATTTGAATTTTCAATATAAAAAACACATTGGTTTGTAACCAGATAAATGATATTCATTCACCTCATTTCACACATCAGACTGCTTCTATACAATCAAAGAAAAACTGGAATCTTTTGTCCTGTTTTTCCCTCAATATTTATTTAATACCACAAGGACTATTACACCAAGCCACATAATTCTTTATAAAAAAATATCTGGAAAGCTATACAATTGTATAATTGATGTTTGCAACAAAAATATAGACTGTATGTGCATGCAGCTTAGTGAATAATAAAGATGATCACTAAGTTACTTTGGTCAATTCAGTACAAAATAAAATAATTTTGCTGATTATTTTTTACTCAATTTTTGGTGTTCTATATGGGAGTTATTTTTTTAAATATAATTAAGGATAAGGAATTTTACTATATGTCTTATGTAAAACAGAGAGTGACTCTAAAAGCTAAGTGAACATATGATAGTATTTGTTAGTGAAAACAAGATAAGATGAAATAAAAAATTGAATCTGTGTAGTCTGAATTAGAAAAATTGATAATTATATATTATATATTGTTATCATGCAAATTTAATTTACTGATTAAAGATCCATGCAATACAGGAGAAAAATAAATTTTCTGAAGAGAGTTTTTGTCAAGGAAATGAAAAACCCTTAATTCTGGAGACACATGGGCTTATTAAGCTAATTTGAAATATCAGTAATACAATTACAAAATTAGGTTTTCTGTGTATAGGTTATTCATTAATATGTTACTAATAATAGCTTATATTTACATGGTATTTTACAAAATACTTTTAAATAAATTATTTCAACTAAATCTTAAAAAATAATCACACATTCATATTTTAATCACTATTTTATAGATGAGAAAATTGAAATGAGATAGCATATGAGAAGCTGGTCAACTTCAGTAACAATTATAGGTAAATAAGAACATGTTGCTTTTTATTTTAACTTATATATTAAAGATTTATTTTCTTATTTTGATGATAAAATCTGATGCTGTTAGAGATGTAGTTACCTAAGTTTTCTCTCATTTCTATGAAAATGTACAGCCATTTTGGAAAGGAATGAAGCAACATATTGTCAATTTTCAAAATGTTCACACCATTGGTGCAAATAATCCCGTTTCTGAGAATTAGACCTATAGAACTTAACTGAAATACAGGAAGAGTTCATGAATAAAAATTTACATTGCTTTACTATTTACAACTAAAAAAAAAAGATACAACTTAATATTTAGCAATATTGAAACAATAGGCAATTAGATTTAAAAACTATAAATCTATTAAAATATTAATAAAGTTATTTTACTAGCAGGATAATTTTTCATGTTATATAATATTCCACTACTTATATCATGGTGATATTTCTTAAAAAATATGTAGATTAAAGATGGGAATAAAATAAACCAAAATGTTAACTGCTGTTATTTTGCAAAAGTAGTATTAGAAGTATTTTTTTGCTTTTATATTTTTCCTTCCTTGTAGTTTTTAGGCATCCAACAGTGAGCTTAATGTCACGTCCTTAAACAGAAAGAAAGAAAACTAATTGTGTTTTAAAACTCTTCATGTAACTTAAGTGTTCTCTGGACTTCTTTTAGATCAAGTTTGATTTGTCATGATTTATTCACTTAAATTCTCCAAAACAATTGACTTTCAAAATTACTAAAAACAGCAGAGATAAAATCAGATTTTCTACAAATGAGAATTTAAAATTTTTCAATCATTTGAATTAATTTTTTTAATTAATGATAAATTTGTGGAAAATATATTTGGGAAAATTTAAGTTTCATTATGGAGACAAAAATTTATTGAAAAACAATCACTTTGCAGATTTAGATAGTCTTGATTTTACTCTATGATTTAAATAATTTATTATCCATGCAATGATCAGTAATATTTTTAAAAATATTTACAGTAGATGATTCATTAGCCATATCTCAAGTAGACTCACTTTCAAGATTTATTATATTCATTCTGAGACAGGCACCTAAATAAATAAGCTGTTTCTTTTTATGTTCTCTTTTCTGAAAGCTATAGTCTGAGATTAACAATTTTGTGTATAATCAAATAGTAAGAAAAAGATAGTATGGCACATTTTAACCAATTATAAGTATATGTGAATATATATACATGTATTTAAAACTTGTAAATACATACCTGTCAATATATCTTAGTGTACACTATGACAAAGTTCTTGGGACCTTTCTAAACCAATTCTGTACAAAGTAATAAAAGACTTTTCTGCAAGCTTCGATTTGACATTGTAATAGTGTACAACCACCTATATGCAATATTAAAGGGAAAAAATCCTTAGTTACACTGATTAAAAATGTCAAGAAAAAATAGATTGGAATTAAAGTAAAAACATAAAATCACAGATAGTTTGTACTGGTTCCAAGGAGAAAAAATGTAAATTTTATAACCACTATTATCTGATGTTTTTCCCCTTTATGATACTGGTAACTTCCCATAAACACCAAAAATAGATCTCTACCCTTTCTAAGTTTATTTAATTATGTATCTTTCATATCAGGTCTTTTTACTCAATCTTCTAAATATAATAACTATATATTTAACTATTTTAAAGCACTCTCAATCTTTTAATTTCTTGGAAGGTTATTAGAAGCTATCAAATGAGGCTACAAATGTGTATTATATCTACTTTGTATAATAAATAATTACACAAACACATATACACAGAAATACTGAGTAAATAAGTGTGAGGATTGTGACCTGAAAAGCAGTCAATATTAGTTCATTAATTTCTATTTCTTAATAAAATCTTTCTTTCTACTTTGCCTATATACTTGATTAAGACATATTCAAGTTGGCTATTTCATGAAAGATTTGAGTCCTCCTATGAACTGAACCTTCACTAGTATGCAGGTTTACTCTTCATTAAGGGAATTCTTAAGTTTGTTTATGAGTACTAAGTAAATCTTACAATAGAATATTTAGGCAATTGTCTACAGTCTAAAATAATGTTGAGTTTCCCTCTACATTACCTTTCCACAAAATGCACAGCATTAACCAATTCTTTTCTGTCAACTAGCAATTTTTGGCAGATCCCTTTTGCATGATTCATGAAGGACCAGTAAAAGGCTAATTGTTCAAATTAATTTGCGTAAATGACTAAGCAAGAGATAACAAAATTACATCTGCACTTGTTTGGCAAAGATTCAATAGCAGCGGCCCTGTACTGCCAGCTGCTTCCAGACAACACTCTTGCAGAAATTAAAAGCTACAAATATTAATTAATACACTTTTTTGGTACGTTAATTTGCACTGAAAGGTTCCGGAGTGCAAAACTGCTGAGAAGATGAACCATGATAATTAGAATTAATGGGATGGATGCATGTTTTTTGCAGCTGAAGTTTTAAAAACCCATGAATGGAACTGGGAACTTGAAACTGACATTCTCATAAATCTCTATGATAATGCAGCTATTAGTATTAGAAGGATTAAGTACTATGGCTCCAGAGTTATCCATCACATGACACGTTATATCCCATCTGTCATTGCAGTAGCTAAGACATGATAGCCGTCCTTGAAGAAGCCATATGAAAAGCTTTGGGAATTCAAGGAATTGTAGTGATGACTGTCAGACTACAAAATGAATAGCTCAAATCTCTGACTTCCAAGCAGAAATAATAGCCAATACTCTGTATTTGTCAACTTAGTACTTTGCAAATACCCTAACTCTAGTATCTATATTTAAGATTAGTTAGGCAATGTGAATTATACATAGATCAGACTGGAAAAAATAGTAGTAAGATGCCACAGATTTTATCTTTAATTCATGTGTAACTTTAGGACTATCAGTGCCCCCTGGAATAGTTTTTACTGATTGCATTATTAATTATACATAGAAACATCTTAGAAAAATCTTACTGTTGACATACTAGTAAATATGCTGAAATTATTCTTGATACAAAGTGACTAAGAAAGTTCAATGATCAAAACACTGAGCTTGTAGTTTTATTCATTGACTTGTAAATGCTATAGTTCAATAGCTGACCATCAAGATAGAATATCAGTCTCTACATGGAGCTTCCCAAATACTATCAAAGAACCGATATATAGAGAAATTTACTTTGGTTTCTTAAAAATTAAAAAAAAATGAAATTTGCATGAAAGCTTAAAGAATACATGCAAGACAATTTATTTATCTAAGTTTATCTATTCAATTCATCTAAGTTTGTACTTAGAATATGATATCTGAAAGTTGGAAAGTAATTGTTTCACAGAATTCTAATTTGGGTCAATGAGCACCTTGTAGGAGTGTTGTAATCATCTTACAGTACTGTATTTAATGAGAGATTATAAGGAAATAAAAAGGAGCTTTAATATTAAAAAATATTGAATATTTGGGAAAAACATTCTTTAAACTAGGCTTGACATACACACATGCATGAAGGGAAAATTCCAGACCTAAGAAAATCTCTTTCTCTCATTGATATCCAAAATTATACCCTAACATGTTTATTCATTTTACTGTGTGATTTTGAAACACATATTCCTTGAGTAGCTTTCCCAGGTATTGTCTTTTCTTAACATTTTGTGGGAAATAGTGTGTATTTGTTTCCCTCTGAAGAAATGCCTGATTACATTATATTCTCAAAAGTGTTAAGACCCAAGTTCAAATTCAAGGCTTTGATCTCTGTTATAGTGGAAATATAAGCATCGCCAGGAAGACAATACTTAGAATTGCTAACAGTCATTTACTGTCCTTGGAAAGAGATTCTGATCATTCCTTGATAACAGTATTTGCAGAGAGCTGCCAGGAGGATACTGGGTGTGATTTCAGACAGAAAGAAGAGTCCCAAAGTGGAGACAAGGATGCAAAACCAGAAAAGTGAGAGTGCCAGGGTAAATCTTGCCTAGCTTAGAATGCTGCTCCAGGTCTAAATTGCTTTTGAAGAATGATGAAGAACGCAGGTAATTCATGCAGGGGGAAAAATGCCAGGCAGTAACTTAACAGTTTAAGTAGTTGATGACTCATTGCAGTGAAGGGACTGTAGATTTGACTTTATAGAGAATATATTAGTGACAAGACTGATGAAACCTGATGATACACCTTCAAGTATGAAAATAGAGAGTGTTTCCCAAGGGATGAAGTAGAACTCAGTCATTTGCTTGCTCTATCATGATAAACAAGTTTTAAATATTTCTCCCCAAAGAGAGTTTATACCTATAAAATATATTCGGATATGTTAGGAATTTTTTTTATAAGTTCTGCAAATGGCCAGCTGATATGCATAATAAAGGCCTTTTTGTTGGAATAGAGGTGATATGCCAAGGTGGATGTTTACTTCATTGATAAAATCTGTGCAATAACTCTAGAATGCTACCATATAGTGCTCATTTATACAACCCTTCGGAAATATGCCCATTCCACAAGCCTTTATAACCCATCAGGGTTCCTATCTCATACCAAAAATTTCAAAAAGCATAAACGTGTTATCAAATGCTGCCTTGGAAATTTAATAGGCTTTGTTCTATAAAAATAGTTTTGATGAGACTTTTAGTACTTTACATTTAAAATTATTAAAATATATAGTGTTTTCCAAAGTCTAGAATCAAATGCAAGTTTCTAAAACACTTCACATGTTTATTATTATTCTTTTATGAAGATGCATCTATACCTTTAATATTCATAACTGATTTGAGCCTACTAGGTACTTGTCAAAGTAGTTACAACATTTTATCAGAGTACACAATATTTTCTTTCATTGGGAATGAGTTTCAAAACATATATGTAATGTCAGATGGCTCTATTGCTTTGTGAGTGCCCGCTTAGCACAGTGCCTAACACAGGGCAAGCCGTTCTATTGCCAGGGCAGAATTATTGGCCCTTGTGTAAATATGATGGAATTGCCTGGCAAATTGTTAGCTGTTTCTTTTATTACCTTATTGGTAAGTAAATATTTCAGGATACAGCCTCACATCAATATGCAACAACTCAATTTGAAAAGATCTCTATTACACAGGAAAATGTACACACGTATGAAAAGAAAAAAAGTATCCATGAAGATATTTCATTTTCTTGAGCAAAGTGTCAAAAGTTGAGAAAAAACAGCTATGCAACAAAATAAACATAATCTAAGCAAAACCAAATCCAGCCTATTTAAAATGATTAAATTTCTATCGTCAACATCCGTTTTATCTTGCCCATAAAGAAATAGTTCATAAATAAAACTAAGGAGACATTTCTCCCCAAAATCTTAAGGCAATAAAACAATTTTCCTCTATTTATTTTTTTACATTAAAGTTTCATAAATCAAACACACATACACAGCTGTAGCCCACTTGTAAGATCATACACAGTAAAATCTGTGCAACTATTCATAAATTGGTATAGTATGAAGTCTCCAGGCATGATGGCTTCTACCCAAAATTTTATTATTTTTATCAAGAAAAAGAAATACTTCATCCACCAGTGTATTTCTTCCTCCTAAAATGCTTTCTGAATAAATATCTGCCTTCTGAAAAACCTAGCTTTAAAAAGTTTATCCTATGATATCTACAAATTCTCCATTAACCATTCTACATGAAAGTAATCTTTCTGGTCCATTACCTGTTACTCTCTGTACAATTTATGTAGCAATAAGCATACTGTGCTTTGGGATATCTATTGTTTTATTTCTTTAAGCTATTATTTGAATAAATTGTTGTATTTATTTTTCTATCACTCATTAATATTATGCTGCTGACCAGATTATAAACTCCTCAAGGACAGGGTCTCAAGCTCATGTGATCTCATACTGTTTGGTATCCATCACAATCCCCAATGTGACTTGTCCGGGTTTGATTTATCCATCTTTGAGGTCTTCCAAACTTAGGGTGACCCTCATGCTTTGGAAACTCACTTGTTAAAAATCTGCCTCCCCCACCACTTCCACTAGCATACAAAATTGTAATGCAGAAATCTACCATTCACGCTTAAGTGGGCACTTTATCAAGCTAGAAAATCAGATTTTTTCCCTGATAAATTGGACGTTGTAAACAAAGTATCTGTTTCTGAAAATCTTTAGAACTGAGTCAGTTTAACTACAGTATATTAAGTAGAAGTCTGTGAAACCTTCTAGCTGAGATTCCTTTATTCTTGGTTGTTTACCTACTCCCTGGATTCTTCAACATGACTCCATATAACTCCACAATTTTCCCTCTTTGGAAGCTATCTGGAGTTGTTTTTCCTTTGCTTTAAGTTGTGTTTCCAGTTATGATTCTAAGAACCATAACTAAGGCATACTAGAGTTCATGTTCATTAGAGTTAGCATCATCAAGGGGTTAGACTAATCTTGTCTTCAAAATAAAGAATGTGACCTTTACAATAAATTTTAAGAGAGAAAAAATAATTTCTTATCAAACCTCTTTCCACAAATGAATAAAAATACCCACTTCATTGTTTATAAGTATCCCAGGAGCAAACTCATATTAATAAAAGAAATGTCTTTGAATATGAGTTGCATCATCAAGTTTCATTACATGCATTTAATCAAAATATTCAGTCTGATTAAAATATATTTGAAGAATGCCATTCACACTTGTGCCCAACATTGTTTACCTCAGAGTAGGTGTGCTAGTTTTCTTTTCCTGGGTGGAATTCTCACACCAACATCAAAATAAAGCCGTCTTTTGGAAATATTTTTATCATCCCTAAATCCTTTAGTGCATTTTCTATGACATATTATGAAATGTGTTTGTGATTACAAAGAGTCAATGTCCCATAAGACATTATATACACCTCCATAAATGATATCTTAAAAAGTAAAGACTCCATTACCCCATTAGTGAGTGGGGAAAAAAAATAAAGCAATCATAAAGAAGTCAAATGAAACTTTTGGGATTTGGGGGACAAAGGTACTTGGAGAGATGGCATCTGTCATGACAGAGACTTCTTTCCTGTGAGAAGCATATAGAATCTTTTTGGTAGTAAAATCATTCACTCATAAGAAAGCCAGAAAGAGTAGAAAACATTTATTTGTGAATCTATTTTTTGAATCCTATTGCTTTTGTTTCTTAAATCAAGTTACTGAAATTGGTATTTAGAAATAAAAACACAAGCTTCATATACAATCATTAAGGTTATCACTCTATGTAAGAAAAGGTTTGACATGGATTTGTGTAAGTTGAATAATATATTTACAATTCTGATGAAATAAATAGAAGTTGTGTTATAATGCCTAGTAGTTTTTTGGAAAACAACCCACTGCCCCGTGCAATGACGAAAATTAAAAAGCCTTAAATTTCTCCACCGACATGTAGCTATGTTAGAATTTTAACAATCAAAATACCTAATGTTCAGTCTAGGTAGAGGGATTAGTTGTAGAATACTGATGGAAAGGCTAAACCGGTACCATATTTCTTCAATACGATGCATTGTGACTAAATGATCTGCAGCAATGCCTTTGGCAACTGTTCTTCTGACGTTGAACTTACAAAAGGAAAATGAATGAACCCTGTTTACCACTCACCGGTCATAACTCACCCTAATCTTGCTAAGGAAAGATCTGCTACCATGTTTCCAATAATCTTAGGTTTTTGTCATCCTAATTCCTTCCCAAGAAAAGCTTTTATTCTTTGAAAGAACATTAGAATAAAATTCCTTCTGAGATTACTTTACATTTTCTATTCATAAGCCCCAAATAATAGCACACTAGGGTAACAGGAGCAGTATAATATATTCACTAGATGTCTGACCACTGATTACCCTTTGTTTAGAGAAATATCCTTGAGCTCAGGTATGAGTTTCTTACAGCCATGTGGCAAAATGAAAAAAAAAACAACAATTTTTTTCCTGGGAGCAAGACTCCTGTGGTTCCTGAGTGAGCCTGAAAAAGTCATTTAAATTCCCTCATGCTCAGTTTATGCATCCAATATATGGGGCCATGCAAATTGTATGTATTCACTACCTCAGTGATTCAATTCAGAAAGAATTGTCTATTAAGATTGAAGGCTGATTTTATATCTCTTCAAAAGCAAAGACGAACATTTCAAAGAAATTGCTACCCCACCTCTCGTAATAGATAATTCATCTCACATGATGTTTGCTGTTAATGATCTAGAAGTGAAGGTGGGGCTCAAAGAAACAAGCCAAGTGAGTAAGAATGGGCCCATATTTTATTTCATGTAACAAACATTCCCTGTGGTGAGGGCTGAATCCCTTTTTCTGGGCCACAAGAAAGAATTTGTACTGTTTGCATAAGACGTTGAAGAAAGGAGGCTTTATGTTTTTATCCTGTGGTAAAGTTGCCAGAAGAAGCTTGAAATTCCAAACTATCAATGAGTGGGAGAAAACTAAATGATCCTACTTTTTAAAAAAGACAGTACATGGAAAATTGGAAAGGAAAGGAAAGAATATAAAGAAAGCAAAGCTAAGAGGAAGTGAGAGCGTTTTCAGTTAGCATGCAGCATGTCAGAAATAGGAATTCAGTCAGATTTTGCAATTAAAAATTTTTTCTCAGAGTACTAATGAGATAAAATGAATGACTTTTTTTTACTCATATTTACTTCCCACCCCCCACCATTGGTCTACAATTCTTAAAGGAAAAATAAAATATCACTGACCAAAAACTAGGATCTGGCTTTCTCAACAATTTTCGAGCCCTGAAAGTGGTTGCATGCTTGTCACATTTAGTCTATTTCTAAGCTCGATGTAGAAATACAAACAGATATTGCTGAATAAAGCCTTAGCAAGGCAAGACTCTGATTCAAATTGTCCTTTTTATTCAACACCTTCTCGTGAGTAGAACTAGCCAGGAGCAATGCAGACTGGGATTAAGAAACATGACCAGATGTCCAATGGAGTCAGGCTCTTTGAAACTAGTGGTATTTTCCCTGAGAAGTAAATGAAATGAACAAGAAATTTATCCTTGCTTCAATTCAGAGAATGGAGGAAATACATTTTGAGAGTGAGAAAATCGGGTGATTGGTTCAAAAGAAAAAAAAAATAGAAAAGACATTCTGATAAGGACAAAAGAATAAGCTGAGAGTTAAGACATTTTACAGGAAATATTTTGGTAGTATTTCATTATGTAGTTTTCTTTGGTTTGTTTTTCAGTTTCCTCTAATGTATAGCACTTCCAACATTGAAATGATTATGATCAATTTATTTAATGACCAATTTATTTAGTATAATCAATTTATTTAATAATTATGACCAATCTACATTTATATGAATTGTAAAATACAAGCTTTAATTCTCGCAGAAAATATTCTAGTGAACATAGCGTTGTATGAATTTTCTAGAGCTATCATAACAAAATACGACAGACTATGTAGCTTAAACAACAGAAATTTATTTTCTCACAGTTATGGAGGCAATGGAATTCTATAATAAGATCAAGAGAACAGCAGGGTTGATATCTCTTGAGGCCTCTCTCCTTGGTTTGCTAATGGCCTCCTTTCCTCTCTGTGCTCCAACATTCCTAGTATCTTTCCTTCTTTTTATAAGGACATCGGGCATATTGGATAAGACTCCACCTTTACCACCTCATTTATCCTTAATTACCTCTTTAAAAACCCTGTCTCCAAATATATTACATTAGGACTTCAACACATGAAATTTGGGAGAATACAGTTCAGCTCATAACAAGCATATAACTATAAAGAACTTTTTATACATGCACTTATTATAGTTATTCCTTGTTTCTTATTCATCTCTTTAAAACAAGCATGGATAAAACTTTAAGTGTTAAACTTGTCTTTTAATGACACTAATGCAACTAGATTTGTCAAGCTATTTTTAGAAGATGTATTCTAAAAAAATTTCAAATATCAAATAACATATTGATCAAACCAGTAACTGTAAATGGCTGATTTAGCATAAAAGCCAAGAGTACTAATTTGGTACACTATGGAAATGACTCAGCAGTTTAACCAGACCACACTTAGATACTAGTGTGATGACATTTATTTTATTGTAGAGTAATAGTTTTGATGGAACACAGTCTGTACATAAACCATGAGAAAAATTACCTGAAGTTTGGAAACAGGCAATAGATTACTGGGTACACTTTTATTGTTTAATTTCTCTTTACTTTTCAAATCTATAGCTTTTTAAGAATACAAATTATGCATAAGTTTTGTCTAGTAAAGATGCAAATCATTTCTGTCCAATGAAAGAGAGAACACCAAAAGTTATAATTTACTGTCCTGTAAGACATTAGCCAGTTTCATATCTAGCCCAAGAATCTTATCCTAATCTTTCTTCTTAAAATTACCACTATACTTACCTCATCAAATGTTCTTTGAATCGATTTTTAACTTTATTGGTTCTTTCATTAATTAATGGGTTAAAGGGAAGTTTGACACATATCCATTTAATATCTGCCTCAGAGGTATAAATTTACCTTCTTGAAAATAATACTTAAGTATACCAATAAACACTTAATTATTGATTAATATCTTATGTTGGCATATTATAATAAGTAATCTAATTTGGAAATTAAATCCTTAATAGAGACTAAATAATTTGTAGTTTAATTTTAAAATTACTTATCATGCATTCAGAGAAAAATGGAAAATTGAAAATTCAAGAAAAGCACCTGGGGCAGTTTTTAAGTTACTTTCTTTCATTTGTAAGTTTGTTTACTGTAAAGTTACCTAGGAAAATATTATGTATATTTCTGAATTTCTTCATTGTTTTCCATTGTTAACATTGAATAAACAAATGCCAATTAATTCTCTATGTGGGCATTGTGAATATATATTAATGAAAAGAAAGAAGGGAAATGAGTATGATTTTAACCTATGGCTATTTACAGTAAAGTAAACCATCTCTAACCTAACCAGTTTTTGAACTCCCTATTTGTTAATTTGGCTACAATCCCACATTGATTATAAGTATTTTGAGGGGAAGAAAAAGGCCAATGGATTTTCATCCAAAGAAATTTGGCCTAGTGTTATGAAAGGCAAAAAATTGGCTAGCTGTATTGTTGGAGTTTATGGAAACTTAAATGTAGGATACCTTGGATCTAGTCCTACAGGGTTGATTTTTCTATTTCTTCAATATTCAAAGTAAGGAATCTTTTCCAGTGGGAAGAATTCCTTGACTATCCACATAGGCTAAATTAGATGTCTCTGAATCTCCATGTCATCATTTAATTGCACTTAATTTCACATGGGTTTCTTATTTTATGATTCTACCTTCCCTATTATATGATCTCAATGAAAAGAGAAACTGTGTTTGTAATTCAACTCACTTAGTGTTTGACACCTACATACTAAATAAATAGAGATAAAATATATTTGATCAGTGTGAACTAACTTGACATAAAAACTTGAATATGCTCAAAAACATAGGAACCTTGTGGAATGTATGTATATATAAATAAATACACAAATACTAATACATGAATCATTAAAAATTTCTCAGTTTTTTCTAAAACTATTACATATTCCACAGAATTCAACTATCTTTAAAAAATATTTTAAGAGTATAAACATAATCTGAATCTGAATCAGGTCTGAATCCAATCTAAACTCTCTACACCTTTATCGAGCAATTGGTATGATGTATCTTTCTCTGCTGTCACGTTATGGCCATGATTTTGTAAAGCACTTATTGCTAAATCATTTGGATTTGTTGCTATTAGCATATTAAAGTTATAGGAGTATTTCAAATATTCCACATATGACAACAAATTTGATTCCAAAGGAAGGTTTTGTTGCACATTTAAATGCCTGAAAATAAGGCATATAATAAAAAGCCTGGTAGACCATCTACCCTGACAATATCACTGAAAATGGCTATAAAATCTGATGGAAACACTGAAAGATTACCTCTGAGGGGGATGTACAATCCATTTTGTTTTTAAACTGACCCTGAAGATGTGGCAAAACATTTCTAATATCCACAATAAAGAGTCAAAGTCATGGCTGGGAGATTTCTTGGGCCTGAAATAAAACATTCTGTTTAGTGATTCTACTTCTTGCACATGGTGGCGTGTAAAACTGATCTAGGGCAAGGATTTATCCATTTTCCCTAGCAAATCTCTATTAATCTCACTTCTAAATTTTCAAGAAGCATAACTACACCATGCAAAAAATCATTTGTAATTGCCAAAATAGTACAAGGAAACACCAAAGACCTCTCTCTTGGTCGTGACATAAGGAAACATAAAAGAGTTAATTGTTTTCAATGTTTAGGAAAAAATCCATCTCGACTATATCAATAGTCCATCCGATTTG
This sequence comes from Cheirogaleus medius, assembly GCA_008086735.1. NCBI lineage: Eukaryota > Metazoa > Chordata > Mammalia > Primates > Cheirogaleidae > Cheirogaleus > Cheirogaleus medius. Next base: position 2,684,831 of record VBSM01003200.1, on the reverse strand, counting down.
ATTTCTTTCTAACGTAAGCTAAAAGGCAGGTTATCCTCACACCTCAGCAAGGATGTAAGGTATTTGAAGAACAGCCCTGTGAGATAAAAATGTCAATAATAGATTCATTTCTTGTAGTCAGATGCAGCCTTTTGCAGTCCAATAATTCAATTAGGATAATAGATTATACAACTCAAGGTTTTTGAACTTCTTACTCTTTAAGTTTTATAAAAGTTTAGTGTTCTAGCCTAGCAGTTATTATTACTCAAAAAGGACTAAGCTTTTTGTTTCTATGATGTGATTGTTCTGTTAATTTTTACTAAATTTCAGTACGTATATATTATTTAAAACAATGCATACTTTAACCTTTCTAGAAATCAATCTTAGGAAAGATAGTCTGGTATAACTATTTCTCAAATAGGCAATTAGTTCTTCACAGGAATGAAGTATCTTCCAACAATTAGCAAATGCTATATCCCATTACCAATCTTATTCCATTATGACAGTCAAAAGTTTGTTTCCTAGTCAAGAAAACACTTCATTTATTGGCACTTATGCATTCTAGTGTGTTTCAAAGACTTTGGTAGTTGTCTCCTTGTAATATTTCAGCTTTTAAGCTGCTTCCCTGCCTCACTGAACTCACATAAGATACATCTGAAAGCTTTAGTACAAATTTACTTCGAATAAAGTCTTCAATTCATTTTCATGGCACCAAAAAGACAGCTTTAATAACTGCAATGACAAATAAACTGGAAATCATTCCAGGCCTTTTCACTTAACTGACAAGTAGAACACTCTCATAATGAGCCGCAGGTTTTACGTTTTCTCTTTGACCATAATAGCTTCATTTAAGAGCGTCAGACCCTGACACTTCATCATTTATCTACATTATTTCTCATCTTCTTTCAAATAAATTATGGAATACTAGACTGAGCACATAAAAACAAAGTGACTTGTTATCAGTAAACAGTAAGATAAATTGTCCAGAAGTTCCTCATTTAGTTCCTTTTAAATTTAAGGGCAAGTTATTGGGTGCACCTTTTTTAACTTCCAATGTTTGCATTTTTACAACCATCTTATTTCTCTTGCCACTGGCCTCTGTGCACTCATCCAGAGCCTGATGTGGAAGGCATAAAGTAATCCCATTATCCCAAGGTTGGCCGCTAAAGTACAAAGAGGCAGAAGGGGAGAAAATCAAATAAACAACTTGGAGAGAGATTTCTCCACATCTGTAAAACTCCCCCATCCATAATACATCTTGTCATACTAGAAAATGTGACACTTCCAAAGTAATGAACAGTGCAACTGTAACTGTTTTAGCCATTGGAAATATAGCACTGATTTTAAATGGATGGGTGAATGCCATCTCTTTACATTGAATCTTTTTTTTTTTTCCTTAACCATATGGAACTGGAGAAAATCAAATAAAATCTCTATCAGATTGTATTTTTTTAAGACTGTTGACTAATTTTATGAAAATTCTTATCTCTCTTCCTTCTTACTGATTAGTTTAGTATTAACTTCAAAAGACTTAAAGAATCATATCAGAATAATAAATAAAAATCAATGTTTAAAAAACTAAAACATAAGTGTTTGTGTATATGGTAGCACATATGAAAGTCTTGACTATATGCTGAGTTTATCAATGAAGGAAGTATACTGTAGACAGTCCCAGGGTGATTAGATGTTAAAAATTTTTCAATGATTTGAATTACTCTGGAAATAATCTTCAAGACAGTATACTATCATTTTTCTGTTTTTTTTTCTAGCTATTCCAATCAATTTAATCATAAGAACTTTCAAATTTAGCAACAATATTATGTGGAAATTTATACACAGGTGACTTAGCAATGTTCATTGACCCCTACTCTGTGTGACATCCTGATACGAGGACATTAAGAAAAAGGATATATACTGATATCTGTCCTCAGATCTCTGGAAAAAGTTTATTCATCTAATTTTGGGATGTTATTTAACTTGTGAGAGTCTACAGTGGTGGGAATAATTTAAGGTGTGAATAATTTATATGCCTCTATATTTACACTTTGAGAAACTATTCCAATTTCTAGTTCCTGAGAAGATGGTGAAATAATATGGATTCTGGCTCCTTCTACTAAGCCAACCCTGAAGATATTCCAGAATGAGAGGTTGATGAATCTGCAGGGGCAAAAGATGGGTAGAGCTGTGTGTGGGTAGGGGAGTGTTAGGAGGTGGAGGTAGAGAGGAAGGGAATGAAAGGCGGAAGAACCTAGAGTAGAAACAGTCTAGGTAGTATTGATTTAGTTAAAATAGCCACAAGTTTTGGTGGAAGTATGCCCTTTTCCTTCTCCTATTTTGTCCCTTACAGAACAGTCTGACTAGGGGAGGTAGAGGGGAGAAATATCACCTTAAAACAAACAAACAAACAAACAAAAACAGTATCTGCATAAATATACAAATTATCTCATAAAAGCTCTTTTTGCTATGACATGTCCCCTATGCTCTAATGGCACCAAGGAGGACAAAGGCCAGGACACGACTTATTATTTTGTTAACAAAGGATTTGTATTTGGAATATACAAATAACTCTCAAAACTTAAAAGTAAACACACAATCCAATTAGAAAATGAGCAAAAGACATGAACATTTTACTGAAGAGTATACACAGATGGCAAATAAGCAATGATATTTTAATTGTGTGTATTTTTAATCCTTATTTTTAAAGACACATACTGAAATATTACAGTAGGCAGAATAATTCTCCGTACTCCAAGGTGTCCACATTCTAATCCCTGGGTTATGTTACATAGCAAGGAGGAAATAAGGTTGCTAATCAACCAACTTTGAGATAGGGAGATTGTCCTGGATTCTTTAAGTGGGTACGATATATTCACAAGCATCCTTATAAGGGAGGCAGGAGCATCAATATCAGGCTGATACAATGTGAAAAGGACTGGACCGTCCATGGCAAGCTATAGCCAAGATATGTGGGAAGCCTCTAGAAGCCAATAAAGGCAAGAAAATGGATTTTACCCTAGAGCCTCCAGAAGGAAATGTCACCCTGCCAACAGCTTGGTTTTAGGCCAGTGAGTTCAGACTTCTGAACTCCAGAACTGTAATAGAATAAATATGTGTTGTTTTAAGCCACTAAGCTCATGGTAATTTATTACAGCAACAATAAGAAACTAATACAAATATATACAGATAAAATGATATTGTAGTGGTTTTAAAAGGTGGCCATAATTTCTTTGACAATCCTATTACTGAGAAGTGGGGTCTAGGTCCCCTCTTCTTGAATCGGGACAAGCTTGTCACTGCTTTTACCAATAAACTATAGTGGAAGAGATGTGCTGTGACTTCTGTGGTTGGGTCTTAAAAGGCCATGAGCTTCCACTTGTTCACCAGGAACACTTATCTTTGAGCCCCAAGGCTGCCATCTTGGAAGGGCCACATGTCGACAGGCCCAGCTGACAGTCCCAGCTGAGTCTGTCCTTCAAACATCCCAGCTCAGGTAGCAGACATGTGAATGAGGAAGTTTTCTTAGAAGTGGATCTTCCAACCCAGATGGCAAGAGCTATTTATGACTCAGACTTTTTGTGGCATCATAAATTATATCACATCTTTGTGGTCAGAGAAGTTGTGAAAGAACATCTGTGCCTTTGCTCCATCAGAGAGAAACACTCAGCCCATGGTTCATAGGTGTATCTGTTCCTGAGAGGAGATCTGTAGCCATACCAACTCCTGGTTACCCACTCACTGGGGAAACTATTTCTTCAGAATTACCTCAATGAACTACACAATTTTCTGAGAAGTGCCCCAATCAATGGAGAAATTGAGCTCTTCTAGCATATAATCAGAACCCTTGAGTTGACCAAAGAGTGTTGACAAGTGCTGAGTTAAGCAACTCACAGCATAACACTAACACTATGATTAAAATCTTCCCCTCCAATCACCCCAGTTTTCTTTTTCCAATATTGTAGAGCTCTGTATTAAGAGATGGGGCAATGACCTGAACCCAGGAAGGAGATATCAGTTTCAAATACCCAAGTGTTGTCTTAGCTGTGTAAAACTCAAGTCCAGAATCTCCCACCTTCCCAGCATCATGGAAGCATCCTTGACCACCTCCACTATCCTCCTCCTCATCATGGTCCTCTGCTCCCAGACCTGCTTGATATTGTGGGATTCTGTCATTCCTTCTGCCTTTTTCAGATGTCACTCTCTCTGACCCCAGGAGATACCATATCATACATGCCCTGAGGCTGGTCACTGTAGCTCATGACTAAAATCCCAGCAACTTGGAAGGCTGAGGTGGGAAGATCCCTTGAGGCCAGGAGTTCAAGACCAGCCTTGACAAGAAGTTGTGAAAGAACTTCTTGTAGAGACTTTTGTAACAATTTGGCTGTCAGGAGCATATTTAGCTCTTCTCCCTGCTCCTCTGCTCCATGATCTACCTCAGGCATCTGTCAGAAGACAGGAGCTCAAACTAGCCAAGCTCCCCTGGATAGCTGAAGGCTGAGAGCTTCCCTGTCCAGTATCCCACCTTAGGCTGAGAGCACAGCCTTTCTGTGGGAGGAGGTGTACTCCACAAGAGTGCTGTGGGTGGGACCCACACTGCCCTCTCCTCTCACTTCTGCCCACCTGGACTACCTCACTTCCCAAGGTTAGTTGACAAATCTTCCCTCTTTGTCCCTGAGCAACAGAATAAAGTCCTGGGGGTACAGGATCTGGCATGCAGGCCTATACCTGGGTCCCCAAAGATCAATCCCTGACTGTGCCAGGGAAAAGAATGCTGGTCCCAAGTTGCCTATAAGGTGCTAAAGCAGGTTTGATGTTCCTCTGCTTTGGGGTGTGCCCTGCTCTGATGGAGCATCCAGGCAAGCAACACTGGGGAGGATTGGTGAGCAAGGAGCTCACAGTCTGAGCACCCCTTAGTCCACTGCAGGTCTTTAAGAGAAAAGCTTTGAGCCCCTCTCTCTGTGGAAGTGTTGGTGTGGTGATCACACCAACAGGGGAAGGAACCACTCCTTTGAGCCCTGGCTCAATCCTTTCTGGCTCAATCCTTTCTCTTGGCAGCCATAGGCTGGAGAGGGGAAGGGGAAGGAAAGAGTTTGGAGGGAGGAAAGCTAGCACTCTGGTCATCTCTGTCCCTCTCTCTAGTAAGCAGCCTGTCCAGAATGTCCAAGCCCTGAGGTCAAACAGATTCCCTGGGACCAGCCAGCCCCTGTGGCTCCTGTAGTCTGGGCCAGAGTTGGGAAATGTTTGTGTGGGAATGAGCAAGATGAAAACCGAGGGGTTGAAGCCCCCTGAGGAGGACAAAGGCGCAGCATGAGCAGATAAGCAATATGGTGCCTGCTGTCTTGGCTCACATCTATGGTAAGGGGAAGCAACCCTGAAGGCACTGGTAGCCTGGTGCTTTGTCCTCAAGAAGTTCCGAGTTTACTGATAGAGCCACTTTTGGATTTGTGAGGGTAAATAGTCTCTCCAGCAGCTTAGGAGCCTACTACCTGCCAAAGATGTGAGGTAGAGAGAAAGAAATTGTCCCACCTACCCCTTTTGCTGGACTCCAAGCTTCTTGGGGCTGACTTCTGCCGATAGCTTGCTTCTTCTTGTTCTGCTCTGCAACTTCTTCTCATGGAATCTTTTGTAGGTTCTGGTACTTTTATCTTGAAATTATACCTGATTTATGTTTGTCTGATTGTTCATTTTTTCTTTTTCATCTAAACCTTTTTCTTCTTTCTGAGATGATCTGGAAGCTGGTGTCTCTGGGCCACGCCATCTTCTCTTTCTCACATGAATTATTGTCCCATCTCTAAGTACACAACTCAGTAAAGATGACTAATCCTTAAAGACAATATAAACTTAAAAGGAAAAAATAAGAAGACATCTTAAAAGCTCAATAAGTATAAGACAAAGACAACAAATTACCAACCTATAGGTTGAAGACAACAAATCACAAACCTACAGATTAAATTTAAAATGGATATGCTAAATGTCTTAAAATAGGCCAGGGGGAGTATTGTACATCTGAAACAGGAACAACAAAATATAAGAACCATGACAACTAGAGATTCTGGGTGTGAAAATATCACAGGTATAAAAGAGAACTCAATATATGGTTCAAATAGAAACAGCTAAAGAACCAGTCAGAAAAATGGGAAATAAGATAAAGGAGCACATTCAGAAGGATTAGAAAGAAAAGTTGTAATAAAGGAATAGAGAAAAAACTGAAGAGTTTAAGTTGCATATTCTAAGAATCCAAAAAAGAGTAAAAAGGAGAGATGACTGGAACAAATAAGTCCAAATAAGTTGGTCTTACTATTATCTCCGTTTTATGGATTATGAAATTGGAGCAAATAAACTTCACACACTTATGAAATAAAAATGCCAGGATTTGAAGCCAGGTAGTTGGGCCCCAGAACTTGCATCTATAGTTGCTACAGACACACAAATACATTCACACAACACACACACACGTCATGATAATTCTGAACTAAAATTCTAAATTCCAGAGCATTTATGTTGTCTAACTCCAGTGAGAACCATTCACATGGAATATTATATTGTAATACAAGAGACCATCCTTCACTTTGTATTTTATTTGAAGAACACCTGGAGCTACAAAATGCAATGGCCCCATCTTTATTAGAATGCTATAATTGGCTAACTCTAGTTTTTTAAAACTAATAGCTGTGAGACTCATACTTCTACATATGAACACATGCTCCAAATATACAGAATTATAAACAGTATAAAATTTGTTCAGGAATAAACATCTAACTTGGAACATTCTGAATGACTAGGTAGACAATAGACACACATCTACATGGGCATTTGGCATATGATAAAGGTGGCATAATAAATAAGTGGGAAAAGTATGAACAATTTCAATAGAAAACGTTGAGAAAATGGTTTACTATTTGGAGAAAATTTGGAGATGTATCCCAGTTACACTGTAAAACAATGGTGAACTCTGAATAGATAAAATGTCAAAGTTAGGTGAAGAAGGACTTCTGAGTAAAACCCCAAAATTACAAAAATAGATATAGTTGAATGGCATGGCTATATCTTCTGTAGTCAACAGCAGATACCATAGATAAAGTTAATATGTGAGTGATGCATTCAGAGACAAAAACTGGCAAACAGTATTTGCCATTTAAGTACTTTTGCAGATCAACTAGAAAAATAGAAGAAACTTAATGGAAATAATGGACAATAAACATTGATGGTCCTGCTCTTCATCTGCAGAAGGCTGTGCAGGCACCCTGCCTGCTGGGTCCTAGTGCACTGTCCACGAGGCCCTCAGCTGAATGCCGACCCATACGACCCAGCAGAGGAGGACCCAGCTAAGAGTCAGGCCCTGGAGAGCTACCTGTGGGACCCCTAAAGTCATCATCACCCTAAGGTGTCCAAAGTCACCAGTGTAATCAACCAGGTGTTGTCTGTCCCGGAGGTCAACATGGCGGCACTCCTGGAGCTCACTACGTAGGAGCTCTTCAAGTGAGCCCTGAAGAAGAAGAAGGGACCCCAGCCAGTGCCTCTGGGAGTTCATCCCAGCCAAGCACCTGCCGGGCTGGCAAGACGACCTCTGTGCCAAGCACTTCAGGCACATCTGCCCCTGGCCCTGCCCTGACCAGTTCCCAAATGAATGGCTTTGTAGGGAAAAAAAATTCTATTTGATTCATAGAAGGAGAAAATTAATAAGCATTAAAATTATTCAGAACCAAGCAAAATAGTTATTTCTCTAGCAAAATTTCCCAGATGAGGAAAAGTCAAAATTTGAAAATCAATGTTGTTACTGAGATTTAACCATTTTCCTATATATAATCTAAATTATATTCTGAGGAACAACAGCTGGATTCAATTTTACTATAAGTTCTTCAGAAGAAATCGACAAATAAATATCAAAAACACTCAAAATATATTTGTGGTCTATTTAGCCAAATTTTTTTTTTTTTTTAAAGACAGGGTCTCTGTCATCCAGGCTGGAGTACAGTGTCATGATCATACCTCATTGTATCCTTGAACTCCTAGGCTCAAGCAATCCTCGTGCCTCACTTTCAAGTAGCTGGGACTACAGGCATGTGCCACCACACCCTGCTTATTTAGCCAAAATTGAAAACAATGAAAAATGTGTGAATGTGAATATATATGTATGTATATCCATAAAAATGGCCATAAATGATTTATAAGATTTGAAGAGACCAATGAAAAATGGAAGCAAATTTATATGGAGTAATACTCTTGCAATTCGGTATGTTTAGAGATGTGAAAAAAACATTATTTAGAGTTAGTGATGTTACTAATCACATTTCTTTGAGGTTAGGGTTCATGTATTTATCTTTATTTTTTCAGCCCAAAAGTACTGTCTGACCCTTAGTGTTTAAAATAGATGTATAATAGAATTAACTAAACTTTTCCTAAACCAGCATTGTAGATGAATTATAATAATTAAAAAATAAACTGTATGTTTGCGTCATGACTATAGAAACTTTGTCTAGATGAATACTTCAGAAATTTCACTTTAATAAAACAATTTAATGCCAATAATTATATAATAATACCTATTGGTCCAGCTTCTTTCTGCTAGGATGTAAAGATATAGAAATAATGTATGGTCTATGATTAAGCATAACTTACTTGCATAAATCAATAAGTTGTATAAATATGGGATTTCCACATATGAGGACACAAATGAAGATCACCTAAGGCAAGTAGGAGTGCGGTATGGGGTCTGGGAATTCCTTTTAGATAAGGTAACACTTAAGTCACATCTTAGGAGTAGATCTATTATGTTCATGGATTAGAAGACACAATATTATTAAGACATCAATTTTCCATAAATGAAGAAATTCAAATAAAAATTTCAGGATGTATAGTGATAGATGAATAATTCTAAGGATCAAGATAGACTCCAGAATTGGACACATGTTATCAATAAATTTTCACCAAAGGGCCAAGGCAATAAATAGAAAACAAAAGTCTTTGGAAAAAAATGGTTCCACAAAAACTAGATAAGTGTATGGGAAATTAAACCAAACAAAAACTTTGACATATACCTTACACCCTACCAAAACTTTAACTTGAAATAGATCATAGACCCAAATATAAAAGTGAAAACTATAAAGCTTTTAGGAGAAAATATAAAAGTATAGATTTCACACACAAAAAAATGGATAAATTGGATTTTATCAAAATTAAACACTTCTCATAATAGAAACCATGAAGAAAATATGAAGAAGGTAAGTCACACACCAAGAGGAAACATTTGCAATATTTGCATATCAGAAGAAGGACTTACTTTGCAAACAACTTTTAATGATAGCCAACAAAAAAGATAATCAAAATGGGCAAATTGCATTAGGAACTTCTAAAAGGAAGATATATGATTGACTAATAAGCACAAGAATATTGTTCAACATCTTAATCATCAAAGAAATATAAATTAAAATAACAATGAGATACCACTATAGAACCCAAGCATGGCTAAAATAGAAAGAAAGGAAGGAAGGAAGGAGGGAAGGAGGGAGGAAGGGAAGGAAAGGAGGAAGGGTAGAAGGAAAGAAAGAAAGAAAGAAAGAAAGAAAGAAAGAAAGAAAGAAAGAAAGAAAGAAAGAAAATGACTGGCAACATCAAACTTTGGTGAAATGTGGAGCCATAGAACTATCATTAATTGCTCTGGAAAACGGTTCAACCAGTTTGGAAAATGGAAAATTTCTTGTAAACTTAAACTTACCATATGAACCAATTATTGCATTCCTAGGTATGTTCCCTAGATAAATAAAAAAGTGTGTGTATGTGTGTTTATATATGTATACACAAAAAAGGAAAAAAAAAACCTGTACAAGAATATTTGAATTGAAATTTTATGCATACTATCTCCAAACTGAAAATAATCTAAACATCCATCAAGAGAGAATGGAAAATCAATTTATGATCTATTCATACAATGGAATTTACTCCATAGTAGCATCCATAGTAGTAGTTGTTATTGTAATAATAATAATAAATTACCACTACCTGCAACTACATGAGTAAATTTCAAAAACATTATGTTAAATAAAAGTGTGTAGAATCCAAAAAATACATAGTGTGTGATTTCATTTATATGAAGTTCAAGAATAGAAAGAGCTAATCTACAGTTTTAGTATGAGAATACTTACTTATGTGGTATATGAATTGACTGCAAGTGGATGTGAAGGAAATTTCTAAAATGATGAGAATCAATGACCTATATCTTTACTATGCTGTTGCTACCCAGATATGCACATTTGTTGATTGCAATTGATAAATACTATATGCACAGCTATGTAGATTGTATCTTAATAATAAAAAATACTAAAAACCTTCTTTATGGTTTGGTTTAGGGCTCTCATTGGGTGGGTTTAACAACAGACTGAATACAGCAGAAAACAGAATTAGTGAACTCACAAAGATGGCAATAGCAAATATCCATACTGAAGTACAGAGAGAAAAATGAATGGGAAAAAAAGTCAGAATAGATGAGAAGGGTAGGTGGGACTCAACCAAAAGGTCAAGCAAACTTTAATTAGACTCATAGAATGAGTGGAGAAAGAGAATGATAGAGGAAAGTAAATAAATGAAGTAATAATCCAAATAACAATATCAACCCACACATTTAAGAATCTCATTGAATCTTATAGAAAAGTACTCCTACACAATTCATCATCAAATTGCTAAAAATCAAATACAAAGATAAAATTCTATAAGCAACCATAAGCAAAAGGTCACATTACTTTCACTGGGGCCACATACTGATGGCATACATATCAACCAAATTTTGGGAGCTAGCAAACAATAGACTGAAATATTTACAGTGCTAAAATGGAAAAAAAAACGCACTAATCTGAAGTGTACATCCACTGAAATTATGTGTTTAGGATGAAAGTGAAATAGAAGTTTCAGTTCAACACAAATAAACAAAAACCCTAACCAGTTGCATGTCTCACACTTGTGCTCCAAGAAATAGTAAACAGATTTCATCACAATGAAGAAACGTGATCCCAGGGGGAAGCTCAAAGTTTCAGGTTGAAATGAAATGACCAGAAATGATAAATGTATAAGGAAATAAAAATGAATATTAATGCTTTAAATTTACAACATATATCAAGTTTTGGTCAGGAGACACAAAACACATTAATGATTTCAATAGGAATGTTTTAATATCAAGAATTATTAACTGTAAAAGATGGTTAACAAGTAAAAGAATTTAAGAGAATGCTAAACAATATAGGGATAGCAAATGTGAGAATATTCAATATCTAAGAGAGCTAAGGAAGAATATCCAAAGATGAAATAGATATGGAAGATCCCTGCTTCCCAGCATCACTAGCAGGCTGAGATTAAGTCCTTGTTGAAGGGGTATCACTACGGCCTGCTGGAGGGTGGAGAAATTGGCTGAGTGCCATAGCACAGGGCTTTTTTCACAGCCAATAGACTGGGATTGATGAACAGGAAGTTGTTTCATTTCTGGTGAAAATCTGAAGCTCTGAAGCCACTGGACATTGTCCTATGTGCTGCTGGGAACATTGCCATAGGAAGCAAACAGAAAAGCACAGTGGAACCAGGAAGACAAATTTCTTCCCTTGCTTTGCCCCGCAGCCCTCTCTACTGCAAAGCCTACTACTGAGCCAACCGGCAAAGCAGAACTCTTCATAGGGTCTGACTCTAGTACCGTCAAGCAGGGTAATGCAGGGCAGATTTGGAGCTGAGACGCAACATATTTATAACTGGCATATAATATAAATACAATAATATCTTGTAGGATATATAAAGTGCATAATAGTAAGATATATGACTATATCAGCACAAAGGGTAGAAGGAAGGTAAATAATTAAATCTATGTGAAATACTTGTTTTTTTTCATTTTTTTAAATTTTAGAATATTACAGGGGTACAAATGTTTAGGTTACATATATCGCCTTTGCTTTTGCACCACTTGAGTCAGAGCTACAAGTGTGCCCATCCCCCAGACAATGTACACCGCATTATGTGTGAATATACCCATCTCGTCCTTTTGTTTCAGAAATGGTAAAATTTTAAATTAAAGTGGATGCAACGTATCACAGATGTATGTTATCATGTTAAAAATTAACTAAAGAAAGTCTCACTAAAGAGATTTTTTTAAAGGTCAACAGATAGGATATTAGCCTCATTTTTCCCATTATAATAAAAATAGAGAAATAATTTGTTTTCATTATTAGGAGAGAAATAAATCATATTCACCCTCACAACAGAATGTGGTTCAATAATTTTAAGGGAGCAGGAGTTGTGGATGAATAGCTATTCACAGCAAATGTTCATTATATGCAGTTCTAGTGATAAAAGTAGGTTTTAAAACTGTAAATAGTATGTTATAATAGCTGCATTATTGAGCACTTATGGTGTACCAGGCACACTGCAACATGCTCTCATTTAATCCTACTGGCAGCCCTATGAGGTATTATCTCCATTACAGTAAAATCTCATTTTCATAAATACATTCATACATATATTTATAGAAAAAATATTAAATTTACCTTTGATTGGTGACATAACCAGTACTTTTAAATTAACCTCCATTTGCTTTTGAATGTTGTCTATTTCTCCCCCCATGAACATGTATTAGTATCCTGAAAAAAAAATTAAATACTAATTAAGCATTTAGAATTAAAGCAATGCATAATCTAATCATAATTATTTACCTCAGATAGTGGACAAATTAACTTATAAATTTAAGAAATATGCATGAATATTATGAGACTAAGAACACTTTATAACACAGCAGACAATATAGTTTTCAGATTGGTTGTATTCATTTGTGAAAAGAATTGGTATAGAAGAAGATTTGGCTTTTCACCGTGCCTCTGCCAGTAATAAAAGTAGTTGTTTTCAATTACTTTGAATCTGAAAAACTACAAACATTACTTTCAAGAGATTAATTAAGGTCTCATAACTTGATCTTTTAATTTAAGCACAATGACATAAGGCATCCACAAATGGTTCACTCGGTTGACCCATGTCGGAACTACAGGACATGCATTACATCTGAAAACAAACAAACAAAAAGATGTCAATTTTCTAGTCACAAAAAGACAGCAATCTTTATTTACAGATCTATGTAATATTAATCAAAGAGAACAGAGGGTCTAGGAAGTAAGATGACCCAAACTTTTTTGCAAGATTCATCCCATCCATCATTTTTTGCTCCTGAGCTTCTAATAATGTTCTTGAAAATCAAATGTTTTTAGAATATCTTACTGAATAAATAAATCTACCCATGAAGAGTAAATGACTACAAGATGAGGATAGAATACAAAGTGCTATGAAGGTACAACATCGAAGTTTTGATATTTGGATTCAAGGGATCCTTGCGGAAGGAGGTAGCATTTCATCAAGTGTAGCCTCAAAATGGCTCTGAGGTTTTATAGATGTTAAATGGATCCAAAGTTTCAGAGAGGGCATAGACTTCCATATTAAGTTTCTGCATGCTGTCTAGGTCTAAAAGATTTAAAAATCAGTAGTGGCATCTTTAAAAAGCTCATGCTCAACGATAGAGTTCCAACTGGAAAGCCTGACACGTCTGTTCTTAGTCCACATTCAGCACTTAACTCCACCCAACTTTGTTCACTTCTATGTCTTATTCATCCATGATTGTCCGGCCAACTCCACTCTCACTACAGAGGAAAAGACAACTGTAGTCATCTTTGCTCCCTTTCCACTCTCATTGGTAATTTCCAGAAGGCTACATTGCTAAGAATGGGAATTAAATAAGTAAATGGAGGGTTTGAGTTGCCCTCTATGTAGTACATATTATAAAAATATGCCAGAACAGGACTCATGAGCCCAATGTATTGATTCACAACCTCACATGCCAACACTGAAGCTCTATTTTATGTCATATGCTTGGCTAGCTCATCTTTCCTGTAAAATATATTTTTTTTATGTAGCAGATTTTCTAAAATCTAACTCTAAATTATGTTTCCCTATCATACTTTAGTAATGTAGAGAGTGACTATAACTGAATCCACATAAGATAAATACATACAAGTTAGAAATTCACCATAGCCTTATGCTTGACTCAGAACAACCAATTATTTATTTAATACTACCTTTTGAAATCTTTGTTAAGAAGGGTAGCCAAGTATTCAGTTATTATTTCCCCTCTTTGTTCCTCAACTTTATTTGTCTAAAATATCTTTGTTTCCTCTTTATTACAGATATAAATCTTGATTGGCCATAAAAATTTTGGATTGGCCGGGCGCGGTGGCTCATGCCTGTAATCCTACCACTCTGGGAGGCCGAGGCGAGAGGATCATTCAAGGTCAGGAGTTGGAAACTAGCCTGAGCAAGAGTGAGACCCTGTCTCTACTAAAAATAGAAAGAAATTAATTGGCCAACTAAAAATATAGAGAAAAAATTAGCTGGGCATAGTGGTGCATACCTATAGTCCCAGCTACTTGGGAGGCTGAGGCAGAAGGATTGCTTGAGCCCAGGAGTTTGAGGTTGCTGTGAGCTAGGCTGACACCATGGCACTCTAGCCCAGGCAACAGAGTGAGACTCTGTCTCAAAAAAAAAAAAAGTTTGGATTGGTGATTTTTTTGCTTTCTCACATTAGAGATAGTTCACTCTTGTCCCATTAATTTTTTTTTAGAAGTCATCTATAATTCTTTTTTATAGCTCCCCTTATGTTCTCTCTGTCTCTCTCTCCCACCTTTTTTCTTCAAATGCCTTTACAATTTTCTTAGTCTTTAGTTTTTCAGCCATTTTCCTACAAATTACCTAAGTGTGAATTTCTACTTAGGATATCCCTTTGAATTTGTATGGTTTCTTGAATCTGTGAAGTTTTCTTTCTTTTTTTAAAAATCAGTTATCACTTGAAATCTTGACTCCCAATAAAAGTACACTAGATTTAGTCACTGACTTCTCTCTGTTTCTTATCCTTTTATATATATTTTTATCTTTCTGTCTGTCTATGACCCACTCTTGATATAATATTTTCTACTCTTTAATTCTCATTTATTCACATCTAATCTGCTGTTAAAACTATCCATAAACTTCTTTATCTTGTTTCTTAGAATTTAAAGTTCTAGAATTCACATTTTTGTCTTCTGTCTAATATTTTATCATTTCTAATTATGTGTCAAGATTGTTAATCTTGTGTGTTTTTTAAATGACCTGAAGTATAGTAAGCTTATAGTAAACTTTTTTTTAAAAGTTTGTATTTGATAGTCCAATATCAGGAGCCCCATTGGATCTCTTTCAATTTTCCCTTTTTCGTATTGGTTCTGATTTGTATTTCTTCATTTCCTTGGTTGTCTTTAATTTGATGCTTTACACTATAGTTCATAATTTATTTGTAGATATAATTTGGGTTTTAGGATACTGTTTTCCTGTGTTTTGGCACTTGGGGGAAATTGCTATCCAGAATACTTTATTTCAGTTTGAGCAGCAAATATTTCCTAGATCGTGACTAGCATCATCTGGTCTGTATGAGGACTGATTGCTTCCATTTTACCTTTACTTCTGAATGGAGTCTAACTGAATTGTGTCGCAACTCAAAGATAAGGAGATTATACAAGGGTCACCACCCTTGTGAACCCTCTACTCTAAATTGGGGCTATGAGCCATGAAAGAATTTCAGAAGAACTATTCAGTCTTTCAGCCACCTCTCTGGGAATTTGCAAAGGTCCTTGGGGAAAAGTGACCCACCTCTGCATTTCAATCTTCTCCTGGATCATGAGCTGGAAACACTTTACACCTTTTAGCTCTTTAATGTCTTTAAGCAGATCTTTCTAGGAACTGCCCCCACTTCCTCATTTCTAGTTTCCTCTGATAAATTTTTCCAGTTATTATCTAATTTGCCATTTTAAGAAGAGGAAGTCTCGATATGGAATTTGAAGGACATATAATTTGGGAGTAGTTCAAAGTGACAGAAAATGAAACTAAGGGCAATCCAAGTTTTATAAACAATACAGAGTCTGCAGGAATTTGAACTCATTGGTGAAAGTCATTTGGTTTTCACAATGGAATATAAAAAGTAAACATATTAACAAGCAAAAACCACAGATTTTTTTAAAAAATTAACTTTTCAGGCCTCCGAAGCCTTATGAATTTGCACCAGGTTTGGGAGACACTAATATAAACACTATTTTTTCCCGCCAGAGTAATATGCCATGGCTAGAAATGGGAATGCCTGGCTGTACCATCAAGCTGTAAAGACACACACACACACACATAACTTTTCACTCATTCATTTACCTTAAATACAGCTTGCTCCTGAACTCATGAATCATACAAGGTTGATTTTCATAGAGAAGCAGGATTCAGTTCATAATACTTGCTTATGTTTATGGATTAAGAACAACTTTTAAGAGCACTATCCCTTTTTCTTTCATTAAGATGATTCAGAAAAATATGCGACTGTTTTGTTTTTTCTTTAACTTCAAAATAGTTTTATTATGATTTGGGAGGCAAGGCCCTAGCAATTGTCAACTAATGTATTCTAGGATGCTATATATGTAATTCCAAGATTTGAAGCATCTGATTTGCTTAAGGTAGTCAAATTAACTAAATGATCCTCAAATCTTACTTTTCTTTTCACTGTGTCTGGACAGCCTTCTAATGATGGAGACGAAAATCATTGCCTGGTTTTGTATAGGATGGCATAAAAATACAGCCATCGTATGTGAATGTCTTTGGTAAAAATAAAACAAAGTTCTTTTAGTTTTATTTTATAATTCAAGTTCAAAACAACCCTATATTAAAGACCATCCAAAGATAAATATAACATAATTTCAATAATATGCCAGTTTTGAAATAATCTACTCTGCAAAGTATGAGGTTTTGCCCAACTGACAGCATCCAAACAATTGTAGATAAAATATTGCAGAATGAGCATGCATTTTGAGATTGCTAAAACCAAGAAGCATTGAAAGAATGGATACATAACTTTATGCTATTTACAACTCAAAAAAGAATCTATGTAACACACAATAACCTATATGTCAGTTTAAAATATGCAAGAAACATATAACTATTAGTGTAACTTGGTTTTGAATGTTCATTGTGTATCTATATGCAATAATCTTTATTAAAATATTTATAAGTTGTTTCAAGATGGAAGAATAATCTGTTTGCAATTTAGCTTTATGTTCAAATATCTCTGTAGAAAGGATGTTAAACTGTTAATTTTGAGTATTTCTGATCTACAATGTAGGGTATAAGTATAAATCCTTTAAAAAATGCCTTAATATGTATCTTTTAAGAAAATGTATCCAGGCATGTAAGATTTTAAAGAAAATGAACAGAATAATTTTGTGAAACAAATTGCAAGTTACATTAAAGGAGAGTACTTAGTTATGAATATATTAAATCAATTCATAATTTGTACTCTTTATGACTGAAATTATGTAATGTTCAGCTCTGCGTGTGTGTTTTACTTGATTGATACCCAAATGAATGTTGCATTGATTATATATTATCCTTCTTAATCCTCTTAAATCTAAATGTAAAATAACACGCATACACATACAATTTCTGTGTCTCAGGAGTACCTTGGGGAGTGTAGTATTTTCAATTAAATTTGGTAAACAATGTAACGTTCAAAAATTCCTCTTTATTTTCAACTTACTGTTAGTTATACAAGAGATTAAAATGAGCATTAAGAGGTAATGTAATCAAGCAATAATGTTATGAGAATCTGTGAATGAATTACTTTCTATAGCTGACATGTTTCTCCTGGCCCTTCTGCTTCTAAAACTCTATAGCAGCCTGCATTTTCTAAAACAATGGATGGACTATATAAGTCTGTCTTCTGAAATGATGAGTTAGAGAATGTTGCAAGAGTACTTGCCAAATCATAGTACCATTATTAATTCAAGCATGATGAAATTGTTCATTTTAACTATAATCATGTAATTCATCAAAATACTACTAGAGCATATCATTCTCAGCTATTACACTGATATAGCACCTTATTCTATGCCAACAAATGCAGAAAATTATTTTGATGTTTATCGACCAAAAATAGTAATTGTTTTGAATTTGGGCAGGCCTTGCCTCATATTTTGATAAAAGGAAAATTTCAACATGTTTTTATGTACTGACTTGAATGCAGTTGTTTTGCATTTGAATAACCACAACTATTAAACTTTAAAATGTGTCTGGGTGTTGGGAACTGAAATGGTATATTTCCCATGTGTCAGTTTTTTCATTCTCCTTGATGAATATATCACAAACTGGGGTGGTAAGTAAAGTAAACAACCTCTTAAGTCATAAATCAACAGAATCATGCAAAACTACAATCTCACCCAACAGCTCTTCCTTGAAAGTTCCTTTTGGCATCAAGACTACACATTTTTAAATATCTTGCTGGAAATCGAAATGCACTAGACCACCCTATTTGTTATAATTTATCCAAAAAAATGAAATTGGGGCACAATTTGTCAGGAATAGAAGTAATATTTTTGTACTTTATAGTTCACTGAGATACTCAACTTTTTTTTATTGCTCATGGATTTATTTCATAATATAAGAGCCATTAACTACTCTTAAAACAATATAGCAATGAATACCCACTTATCTGTATGCTGTACTTGAGCATTCAAATACATGTGTGAAAATGTCCCTGCTCCCTTTCTGAGGATTTAATTATCTGCATCACACTACCATGAAGAGAGAACAATCTTATTTAGAAAAGAGAGTTACCAATAAATAGATAAAATTAAACTAAGATAAACTAAAATGGATAAAATAAAAATAAATTAGTTGTTTTCTGTTCTACTGA
>VBSM01003200.1:2633752-2665989 GCA_008086735.1 Cheirogaleus medius | reverse complement strand
ATAAACTAAAATGGATAAAATAAAAATAAATTAGTTGTTTTCTGTTCTACTGAATCTATCGTTTCATTGTAGGTTTCCTTTGTCTTGATTTTGTGTTTTATGTTTGTAAATTACTGTTCTTCATCCTGTGGATCTTAGAGCCTTCAAGATTTTCAGCTTGGCAGATCTCCAAGGCAGGAAGAATTTGCTACCACCACTAATTTTGATTCACATGGAGGGAGAAGCACAGCCTTCAACTATTCCTTATCCTTGTTCCTCCTCCTTTCCCCCACTCCCATTAAATGTCACTCTCTTCTTTGGGTTCCAAAAGTAATATAGTTAGGATACTTTCCCCTCCAAATCTTATATTGAAATGTGATCCCCAGTGTTGGAGATGGGGCTGAGTAGGAGGTGTTTGGATTTTAGGTACAGGTCCCTCATGAATGTCTTGGTGCCTTTCCTGTGGTAATGAGTGAGTTTCTCCCTCCCTCCCCAGAGCTGGTTGTTTAAAAAGAGCTTGGCACCTCCCTCTTCTTTTGTTCCATCTTTTGCCATGTGCCACACCTGCTTCTTCCTTCATCATCCACCTTGGTTGGCAGCTCCCTGAAGCCCTCACCAGAAGTAGATATTGACACCATGCTTCTTGTACAGCATGCGGAACTGTGAGCCAAATAAACCTCTTGTCTTTATAAATTATCCAGTCTCAAGTATTCTTTTACAGCAATGCAAATAGACGAATACAGGGAGTTCACAATGAGCATTTTTCATTCTCAAAAACCATGATCAAGATTTCTAGAATGTGAAAATTAAACTTTTCAACTGAGACAACTGGACTAAAATTAAACAGATCAAAGGCATGACGCTCAGCAACAAAGCCCTTGTCCGTGCCTGATGCTCTCCTATTGACTGCCTTTGCTCCAGTGATCTCCTACTCATCTGTCATAATACATCTCACGTAATATCTTGGAAGTAAAATGAATATATGAAATCTTGCTGTTCAAGAGTATCAAGAGTAAAAGCAATGTACACCTTTTTTACAATAACACAAGTTTCAAAGATTCTGCTGAGTGCAATAATATAGATCTATATAAA
Source organism: Cheirogaleus medius (assembly GCA_008086735.1). NCBI lineage: Eukaryota > Metazoa > Chordata > Mammalia > Primates > Cheirogaleidae > Cheirogaleus > Cheirogaleus medius. The sequence continues at coordinate 2,664,918 of VBSM01003200.1, read as the reverse complement.
GCAACTTCCCCAAGAATTAAACAAATATGACACTGAATTTTTCAAAAATATTTCTGGAAGCTTATTCTTTCAAAGTTTTTAGTTTGGTCAGTTTCCAGTGTTAACAAGTAAACTGCTATTTTTTTAAAAAGTCTGTGTCCGTACAAACAAAACTTACTGACGTGATCCTATGAGTACTGTTATGCCTTATCCTGTTCAAGACTATCAGACTGGGCTTTTGTAGAATTTGTTTGCTTGTTTATGGTTTCTGAAATTTAAGAAAACACATACACATTTCTGATCAATATACTCTATTATGTGATTAGGAAGATCTCACGTGGTCTAGTTTAAAACATACTGTGAATTCCCAGATTCTCCATTTGAAGCTGTCTTAAATAAACAATGATGTTGTAATTCATTTACCCTTGACAAAGCATGGCTTCATATGGTAAAATGGGAAAATGTTCATCACAGAGGATGATAAAACATAAAATATTTATTGAAAATTAGTAATTTGGTCATTTCTATGCAAAGTGATGAAAATATGTATTGACTTACCTTCCTAGTCAACTTAATTCTAAGGGAAAAAGAAAACGTTGAAACTATTCAAATGTTGAAAAAGATAAAAAAAATTCCAAATTATGGTGAGCTTATTCCTTCTAAGGGCATTGTTCTCTATTTCTGCTATAGAAAAGAGATAGTATTTTACTAAAGCTTTACTAAAAGTTCCTATCCCATTTTGTTGTCTCCTTGAAAAAGGAGCTTTCCCGCATAAGAACAGAACTTGTATGATGAACCTGAGTTTATCAAATGGATCAGTATGAGTCTTTTGAATAGAATAAGATTTCAGAACTTTCATCTCAGAATTTTTATTGGATTATGATCTCTCTCTCTTTCTTTTCCCATCCCTATTCATGAGCATACATTTTTGAAAGTTTGAATTTCAAAAATACTTTTAGCAGTTAACAAAAAATAGAACATATAAATATAAACAAATTTTAAAGTGGACACACACTTTTATTGCTGTTTAGGCCAACATAAAAAAATCCAATGTCTTCAAATATTGTCATCTGATTCTTTTATAAAATTTAGATATGGATGTTTTCTTTAATTTTATACTATAATATGTACCATAAAAGTATTATTAACAAAATGTAGTCAATTTCACACTCTGAAAGTGTTCAATTTAGTAGTAATAAAAACTCAAACATACACAAGAAATAAAATTAACATATTCATTTATTTATGTTTGCAAACTAGAATTTTTCTTTTATTTTTTCTAGCTTTAAGATATAATTGACAAAAAATTATACATATTTATAGTGCTCAAAGTGATGTTTTGATATAAAAATACATTGTAAACTGATAAATCAAGATAATTAACATAGCCAGCAGCTCACATACTTGGTATTTTTCTCTGATGAGAACATCTGAGATCATCTAATCTTTAAGCAATTTTTAAGTATACATTATTATTAACTATAATGACCACGTAGTACTGGCAACTACATTCTACTCTCTGCTTCTATGAGTTGGACATTTTTAGATTCCTCATATAAGTGAGATCATGTAGTATTTGTCTTTCTGTGCCTGACTTATTTCACATAATATAACGTCCTCTAGGTTCATCCATGTTGTCACAAATTACAGGATTTCCTTCATTTTAATGCCGAATAGTATGCCATTATATATATACATACCACATTTGCTTTATTCATTTTTCCATTGATGGACACTTAGTTTGGTTGCAACTGTTGGCTACTGTGAATAATGCTGCCATAAACACAGGAGTGCAAATATTTCTTTGACATAATGATCTTATATTCTTTGGAAATATTATCATAAGTGGGACTTCTAGATCAAATGGCAGTTCTATTTTTAATTATTTAAGGAACCTCCACACTGTTTTCCATAATTATTGTACTAATTTACATTCACCAAGACTGTGAAAGGATTCCCTTTTTTTCACCTCTTTGCCAACATTTGTCTTTTTGATAATAGCCATTGTAAGAGGTGTGAATTGTGGTTTGAATTATCATTTCCCTGATGATTAGTGATGCTCAGCATTTCATAATATACCTACTGAACATTCTGTATGTCTAGTCGGATCCTTTGCTCATTTTTCAATTGGGTTATTTGTTTTATTGCTGTTCAGTTGTTTCAGTTCTTTATATATTTTGAATATTAACCCCTTATCAGATGTATGGTTTGCAAATATTTTCTCCCATTATGTAGATTGTCTCTTCACTCTATTGATTGTTCCATTTCCAGTGCAGAAGCTTTTTAGTTTGATGTAATCCTGTTTGCCTATTTTTGCTTTTATGGTCTGTGTTTTTGAAGTCCTATGCCAAAAAAATCATTGCCTAGACCAATGTCCTGGAGTTTTTCCCTTATGTTTTCTTCTAGGAGTTTTACAGCTCAGGTATTACATTCAAGTCTTTAATTCATTTTGAGCTGATTTTTTCATGTGGTGTGTGATAGGGTCTAATTTTATTTTTCTGTATATGGATATTCAGTATGTCCAGCATATTTATTAAAAAGACTGTCCTTTCCCCATCCTGTGCTCCCAGCAACCTTGTAGAAAATCAGTTGACTGTAAATGTGTGGATTTGTTTCTGGGCTATCTATTTTGGTCCATTGGTTTATGTATCTGTTTTTAGGCCAGTCCCATGCTGTTTTATTTCTCTAACTTTGTAGCAAATTTCGAAATTAGATCGTGTGATGCCTCTAGCTTTGTTCTTTTTGCTCACTTTGGATAGTTGGGTCTTTTGTGATTCCATACAAATTTTAGGATTTTTTTTTCTATTTCTATAAAAAACAGTCATTGGAATTTTGGTAAAGATTACATTGAATCTGTAAGTCACTTTGGGTATTATGAATATTTTAACAATATTAATTCTGCCAATCCATGAACACAAGGTATCTTTTCATTTATTTGTGATTTCAATTTCTTTTGCCAATGTTTTGTAGATTTCAGTAGACAGATCTTTCACTATTTGGTTAAATTTATTCCTAAGTTGTTTTTGCTGCTTTTTTTGTTTTGTAGCTATTGTAAATGGGATTTAAAAAAAAATTACTTTCAGATAGTTCATTGTTAGTCTATAGAAAATACTACTGTTTTTTGTATGTTGATTTTCTATCCTGAAACTTTACCAAATTCATTTATTAGTTCTAACATTTTTTTTTTTTGTGGAGTCTTTTGAGTTTCCTTTATGTAAGATTATTTCTTCCACAGACAGGAACAACTTAATTTCTTCCTTCCTTATTTGGATGCCTTTTATTTCTTTCTTTTGCTTAATTACTCTGGCTAAGACTTGCAGTACTATGTTGAATAGCAGATGTGAAAGTGGGCATCCTTGTCTTGTTCCTGATCTTAAAGGAAAAGCTTTCAATTTTTCACCATTGACTATGAACTTAACTGTGGGCTTGTGATATACGGCTTGTATTTATTGAAGTACATTTCTTCTATACCTAATTTGTTGAGAGTTCTTATCATAAAAGGATGTTTAATTTTGTCTAATGCTTTTTTCTGCGTCTATTGAGATGAGCATATGCTTTTTGCTTTCTGTTAATGTAGTGTATCAATTTTTTTTATTTGCTTATGTGAAACTATCCTTGCACACCAGGGGAAAATCCCACATGATCATGTTTATGGTTGTTTTAATGTGCTGTTGAATTTGATTTGCTAGTATTTTGTTAGTATTTGCTAGGATTTTTGCTAGGATTTTTGCATCTGTGTTCACCAGGGATATTGCCCTATGATTTTATTTTCTTGTAGTAGTCTTGTCTGGCTCTGGTATCAGTGTAATGCTAACTTCATTAAATGAGTTTGAAAGTGTTTCCTACTCTTCAACTTTTTGAAAAAATTCAGAAGGATTGAAATTAGCTCTTTTTAAATGTTTGGTAGAATTCAGCAGTGAAGCCATCAAATATTGGGCCTTTCTTTGATAGGAGATTTTTTAATACTGATTCAATTTCCTTACTCATTATTGGTCTGTCCAGATTTTCTATTTCTTCATGATTCAGTCTTGGTAATTTTTACTTCTCTAGGAATTAATTTATTTCTTCTAGGTTATCCAATGTGTTGGTATATAATTGTTCATACACCAACAGTCTCATATGATCCTTTGTATCTCTATGATATCAATTGTAACATCTGCTTTTTCACTTTCGATTTTATTTATTTGTCTTCTCTCTTTTTTTCTTAGTCTCCCTAAAGGTTTGTTGATTTTGTTTATCTTTTCAAAAAACAACTTTTAGTTTTCTTGGTCTTTTCTCTTGTGTTTCTAGTCTCTATTTTATTATTTCTGTTCTGATATTTATTATTTCCTTCCTTCTACTAATGATAGACTTGGTTTATTCTTCTTTTTCTGGTTCTTTTAGGTATAATGTTAGGTTGTTTATTTGAAATCTTTTTTGATATAGGCAACAAAAAAGATTTATTAGTATAAGCTTCCTTCTTAGAACTGATTTTACTGCATCCCATAAGTTTTGGTGTGTTGCGTTTTCATTTTCATTTGTCCGACACTATTTCTTTAATTTCCCTTTGATCTCTTCTGTGGTTGTTCGGGAATATAGTGTTTAATTCCCACATATTTGTGATTTTCTAAAGTTTCTCCAGTCTTTTTTTCTTTCTTTCCTTTTCTTTCGTCTTATTAAAGAGATGTGGGTTCATTCTGTCACCCAGGCTGAATTGCAGTGGCAAGATTATAGCTCATTACAGCCCTAAACTCCTGGGCTCAAGAAATCTTCCCAATCCAGCCTTTTAAGTAGTTAGGACTACAGACATGGGCCACCATGCCCAGCTTGATTTGTAATTTTATATCATTGTTGATAAATATACTTGATATTACTTCAATCTTCTTAGATTTGTTAAGACGTGTTTTGTAGCCTAACATATGGTCTGTCCTGGAGAATGTCCCAAGTGTGCCTGAGAACAATGTATATTCTGCTTCTGTTTGATGAAATATTCTGTATATGCCTTCAATATCCTTTTGGTCTATAGTATTGTTAATGTCTGCTGTCTCTTTATTGATTTTCATCTGGATGATCCATGCATTGTAGAAAGTGAACAACTGAAGTTCCCTGTTATTATTGTTTTGTAGTTGATTTCTTCTTTCAGTTTTGTTAATATTCACTTTATATATTTAAAGTGATATATGTTATGCTCTAATGTTTGGCACATATATATTTATAATTATTATGTACTCTTTATAAATTGACCCCTTTATTATTATATAATGACCTAGTTTGTCTCTTTTTACAGTTTTAAATAGAAAGTCTATTTTGTATGATATATGTATAAACACTCCTGCACTTTTGATTACCATTTGCATGGAATATGTTTTCCAACTCCTTCACTTTCAGCCTATGCATGCCCTTAAAGCTAAAGGGAGTTCCTTGAGGCAGCATAAAGTTGCCCCTTGTTTCTTTATCCATTCAGTCATTATGTCATTTGATTGTAAAATATAATACATTTAAAGTAAAATAATTATTAATAGATAAGGACTTATTGCTACTTTGTTAATTGTTTCATATTTCCCTTGTTTCATCTTTCCTTGTTTTCTTGCTTTCTGTTTTGAAGACCTTTTTTTATAGAGATATGCTTTGATTCCCTTCTCTTTATCTTTTGTACATCTACTGTAAGTTATTTCTTTGTGGCTTCCATGAGGCTCACATACAACATATTATATTTCTAACAGTCTATTTTTAGCAGAGAAAATCATAACTTCAACCACATACAAAAATTATACATTTTAACTTTTACTGTCCTCACATTTTATGTTATCAATGCCACAATTTATATCTTTTATAAATTGAATATTCATTACCAAATCATGCAGCTATTGTTATTTTTAAAAACTTTTGATTTCTCATTTTTATACTGGAGTTAAAAGTGATTTATGTACCATCAATACAGCATTAGAGTATTCTGAATATGACTGTATTCCTACCTTTACAGTGAGTTTTATACTTTTGTCTTTTCATGATGTTAGACAGCATTCTTTCATTTCAACTTGAAGAACCCACTTTAGCATTACTTGTAAGTCAGGATTAGTGGCAATGAACTTTTACAGCTTTTGGTTGTCTGGGAAAATTCTTCTCTCTCCTTAATTTCTGAAGGACAGCCTTGCCATGTATAGTATAGCATTCTTGATTGGCAGAAATTTTTTTTTTTTTTTTTTTGCAGAATTTTGAACATTATTATCCCACTCTCTTGGCCTACAATATTTCTGCTCAGAAATTCACTTATAGTCTTATGGAGGTTACCTTGTAGGTGACAAGTTACTTTTTCTTTGTTACTTTCAAAATTATATCTGTTGTATTTGAGAATTTGATTATACAGTGTCTTGATGAAGATCTCTTTACATTTAATTCATTTGGGATTTTTTAGCTTCATGGATCTGAATGTTCTTTTCCATTTCTATATTTGGGAAATTTTCTGTTTTACTTTTTTAAAGTCTTCTGTCCATTTCTCTTTCTCTTCTCTTTCTGGGACACTAAAAATGCATATTTTGGTTTGCGTGATGGTGTCTATAGTTCTTGTAAGATTCTTCACTCTTTTAAAATTAACTTTTATTAATATATGAAGATGTCTGGTAAGTATATGGGAATCAGAATTGGTATCATTTGCTAAGCCCCTGGCAGACATTTTGCTACTACCACTCAACAAACATTTGTTGCACATAAGAAGGTGTAACAGCTTTCTAGAGACCATTAAGTGTAAGGAAACTATTCACTTTTCCTGTGATAATTTTTTTGAGTTTTGGAAAGCTAAAAATGTGGTATTACAGAAGACAGGAAATGTTCATGTCATTGATATGTTCACAATCTAGTGGGCAACCAGACAATAATCATATAATCTATTAAATCATTAATTTCCAGTTTCTCCTTAAATGTACTGAAACAATAAATATGGCAATATGATAAAGAATCAGTAGAAAAGAATTCTTTATATAGGGTTGACAGAGAAGACTGCTCTGAGATGGAAATATACCATTTGTGAGGTGAAAGACAAGAAGACATTTATTAATTAAGACCTGACAACCCACAACCTAACTATTTCATTCCAGAGAACTGCTTTCTTTAGGGCAATAAGAAATGTACCTGTGGGGAAAAACACTGGAATCTTTGAGAAATTTGGTGATGACTATCATCCATCCCCAATTCAGGGTTGATAGCAGGAAATGCTACCATGGAATTGGAATGTAGAAATCAGAAGAGCAGAGACCAGATAGAACTTCAGCAACAGTAGAGAGGCAGGTGAAACTCTTAGTGAGTAGTAATTCCATTAAAGCAATCAGAGTATTTTGACCTACAGAGATCTGTGACAATGGCTGATATACCATGGTGTTCTGAGGGAAAGATAGATGAATAGTCAAGTAGAACGTGCTTAATAATAATAATAATAAAAGATCTTTAAGAGAATGCTTACTTCATCCAGTTTACAGATCTAAGTCAGTGCTAAGATTCTGAGTTCACTAATTAAAAAGAAGTTGGGATTTTCCTTGAGGTGATTCTGCAATGCAAATGCAGGACATAGACTAAATACAACACTTCAGTGCTTCTCTAGGGAATCTGACTTTGTTTACCAGTACAACCACACACTATAGAAAAGGGAATATTCAGACTTTTAAAGATTGTTAAATATGAGATCTGAACTGACATTAATACAAGAGACACTGAAACACCATTATATTTCTCATGTTATGGGGGACTATATGAATATTGGACTGAGTCTATATCCCATTGATTTTAGTGGGTACTCAGACCTACCCTGTAGTTATTTCCCTGGTTCCTGAGTATGCATTCCCTCCCCAGGAGCAGCTGACTGATAGAATAAAGAGTAATAGAATACAGACACCTATTTAAGGTTCAGCCTTCCCTGCTCAAATGCCTCTGCCAATACCATGCAGGGCCCAATCTATTGTTATGGTATCACATACAGCATTGCTCTAGACTAAGGGACTCCTGTTAGTGCAAAAGCACATAATAATGTAATAATCATGAAATTTATTGCTCTATGCACAGGGTTGCCCAGATATAATGGGAGAATTGCATGTTGAGAGCTCAGCTAAAATGCCAACTCAAGACCAACACCTTGTAAAATTGAGTAGTACTTCACTACAATAAGGTATATACACTTAACCAATAACCAACAATCAATGGCTAAAACACAGAGGTCAAGGAACAAAAGATTGGAAGTAGTAATGGCTCTTCTTATCACCATTCTCAGGAGCCCAGTTGTGGAATTTATTCTGTTACCAAAATGTTAAGCTCTTTTGGGTTAGAGATACTAGTTTACAGAAGGGTAAGGAAGAAGAGTTAAATAAATACTATAATTGAGGGACATAGAAAGTTTTCATCTGAATTGCATGCAATAACTATAAACTTTGGGATCTGTATGCAATTTGACAATCAGGCAAAAACAGGAGCTACTGTACTAGCTAAGGTAATTAACTCTGGTTATTTTGGGGATTGAGGATCTATTACACAACAGGTATGGGGAAGAGTATGACTGAGATCCATAGTATTCACTGGAGCATCTTTGGTATTTCCATGCCAAGTGATAACTGTGAATTGCAATTGTGGCAATTGCTCACAAGAGGGGAAGGGCACACAAGGGCTCAGAGCCCTTAAATATAAAAATCTGTGGCACACTACCAGGAAAAATATCCAGACCAGTGGAATTACTGTGTGAGAAGAAAGAAATCTAGACTCCACGAGGAAGGAGTGAAATCAGCAGCGGGGACTACAGAATTTACATGCTACTATACTGTCATTTTAGGTGATTATAATTTTCCACTACCTTGAAACATTGGACTTGCACTTCCATTCTCAGAAAGAGAGGGCAGCAATTTTTTCATCATCTTGATATCATAACGAAGTGTAAGCAGATGTGAGTGACGTAAGAGGTAGACTGTTCTGGATCCAGATTACATTATCCTCGGTGGTTTAAATTAAAATGGTGGAAGATAAAATAAAAATAAATGAAAAGTATTTGAAATATATTTTTTAGGTTATCTCTACTGTGGGATCTGATAAGATAAAGGAAGAAAAAGGATAATTCTAAAAGTTTTTTAGCTTGAACAACTGGTTACATGATAGTGTTATTTATTTAGACAGACAAGACTAGGAGAGGAACAGGTTTTGGTGAAAGGGTCAGAAACAAGATTTTTATTTTTGAATACACAATAAAAGTCAAATATAATGTGAACTAGGAAGTTGTAAATAAAAATCTGAAATTCAGAGGAGAGTGTTAAGATACAGATATGTATATTTGAATGGTATATAGTTGGCATTTAAAATCATAAAAACAGATTAAATCAGTAAGAGTGTTAATGTAGAGAAGAGAGACAAAGGCCAAGCTCCTGGGAAATCCTAAATTCAGAGTTTGGTAGAGAATGATCACAGGACTTAAAGAGTATGCCCAAAAGGGTGGAAATAGTTATACAATGAGAAGTCATGGATCCAAACGTATTTAACGCTCATGAAAAGTCAAATAAGTATAGGAGATAAAGTGCCTGTTAGATTTGATCTCAGGAAGGTTATTGATGAATTTCCTAGGAATAATTTGTATGTAGTGATGAGTACAGAAATAAGATTGAAGAGGGTTAGGTAGTAAATAGGAAACAAGAAAATGGAGTCTGTGGGGATGAACAACTGTTTCAATATGTTGTACCATGACAGGAGCAGAGGTAGAGGAGGTAAGATTTTTAGGAGGGGCAATGCTAGAACATGTTTATATACTAACAAAAATTACCCTTGTGGGGTGGGGAGGGAGAAAGATATAGAAGAAAGAAGGGATGACTGCAAACCATGGGATCCAGAGTAAGATAAAAAATGTAGATACCCTGAAGATAGGCTTCTAGTGAGAAGGTACAGTAGTTTGTTCCTGATTGCTTCTATTTTCTCAATCAGGTGTGATTGGGTGGGGGCAAAAGTGGGGAAGAACTTTGGTAAGAAAGAGGAAAATATAATTTTCTCAAGGAATGAATGGAGAAATTATCTTATCTCAGAAATATCTCAAAAATATGATAGGGTTAAGTATAGACTGCCTTATTCATTACTTGACCTCAGCCAGTACACTTGTGGTGTCACTTGTGACACTGTGCCTGGCATATGACTATGTTTTACTGGTTGATAGAGAGAAAGAGAGAGAGAGAGAGAGAATATATCATTGCTTTGTAGAGCGATTATTTATTCTCCAGAAAATTTCAGTTGCTCTGTTGTAGGTTTGCAGAAGGTAGATAATTAGATTTAAATTTGTGTTGAGGCAGGAGTGTAGAGTGAAGAGAACTGAGGACATTTTTGAGGATATCCTCTAGTGAGTGGTTATAATAATAGGTTATGAACTCTAAGGTTAGTGATGCAACAAATATAGGAGAAGCCATATGTTGATGGATAATGAATTATTGATGTGGATAAATGGTTTGGAGGTAGTATTAAAGAAAGTAGAAAAATAAGATTTGATGATTCTTTGAAAGTATGGTCTTCAAAATACTTGTCTAGATTTATTTTTACCTTATGATCTACAGAAATCAAGCTCTTTACACCTCTCTTATCCCTCTATCCTAGTTATTAAGACATAAATGTTTACATGGAAGTTTCTCACTGACCAAATTAAGAACTGACTATTCAGCGATGCTTGGATTTCCATAAGTTGATTAGTATAGGACTGGTTGTTGCATAGGAATCACCAGGAGAGAAATCTCAACTGAGTAAGTCTGAAGAATGGGATGGGAATGTTTTCTACTTTGAAATGCCATGACAATTGGGATTAAGTTAAACTAAAAAGTTTCTGCACAGCACCTCAAAGAACTCAGTAGCAACAAATCAGGTGATTGAAAAATGGGCAAAAGATTTGAATAGGCATTTCTCAACAAAAAACACACAAATGGCCGACAGGCATATGAAAAAATATTCCATATCACTAATCATCAGGGAAATTCAAATTCAAACCACTATAAGTATCAACTCACACCTCTTAGTATGGCTATTATCAAAAAGATGAAAGATATGTGTTGGCAAGGATGGGGAGAAAAGAGAACCCTTGCAGACTGTTGGAAGGAATATAAATTAGTATAGCCATTATGAAAAATAGGATGGAGGTTCCTTAAAAAATTAAAAATAGAACTGCCTTTGATCCAGCAATCTCACTATGGGTATATATCCAAACAATATAAATTACTATGTCAAAGAGATATTTGCACTGCCATGTTTATCACAATATTCACAATAGCCAAGAGATACAACCAAACTACATGTCCATCAACAGATGAATAGATAAAGAAAACGTGTATATGTGTGTGTGTTTGTGTATGTGTACACATTCAAATACTATTCAGCTTTAGAATGAAAGAAATCCTATCATTTGTGACAACATGGAGGAACCTAGAGAACATTATGTTAAGTGACACAAGCCAGGCATAGAAAGACAAATGCTGCATGATCTCACTTATATGTGGAATCTAATAAATCCAAGTCAGAAGCAGAGAGCAGAATGGTGGTTACAAGGGACTGGGGGTGGGTGGGGAAATATTGGTCAAAGGATATAAAATTTCAGTTCGATAGGAAGAGTAAATTAAAGAGATCTGTCATACAACATGGTGACTATAGTTAATAACAATGTGTTGTACTCTTGAAAATCACTAAGAGTAAATTTTGTGTTCTCAACACAAAAAATTATAAGTATGTGAGATAATACATATGTTAATTATTCAATATAGCCATTTTCTAATCCATACATATTTCAAAATACTGTGTTGTATACAATAAATATACACAATTTTTGTCAACAAAATAAACTTTTAATAGTGTCTTGATATGATTCACAAATGCTCCCAAGTCTGACTTTAACAAGAGTAAGAACAACGTGTATGTGTTTTTGTGTGTGTGCCTGTGCGTTGTGTATCTGTGTGTGTGGTGTGGAAAGTCACCAAAATTTCCATGTGACCAAATACCACTTTACATTTGCATTCTTTGATTTTTCTCAGCAAAGACTCCTAAAATTGAAAAGTTGGGATTTATAAGATGCCTTAACACCAATAGAACATATTCCAAGCCTGGCCTCTTCAAATTCTCTTTGACAGTTAAACTAAGTTACCCCAATGAGATTGCAAACCCCTAGAGATTCTTTAAAATCCTGGAAAACATTTTGTTCTGAACTTTGCTCATAGCATGCACTTAATAAATAAATAATGGATCAAATCTCTGATTAGGTTATGTGTAACTGAACCCTCTGTCAATATTTCTTTAGTTTTTGGACTCCAGTTGGGCTCACTGGGTTATCTACACCTGTCTTCCACCACTACAGAGGGGGATTTCTGCCTCTTTCTTAGGAATGGAATTTCTTCCCATCTGTGTTGCCCAGCCTCCACAGAGCACATTTTGTTCTCCACTTAATATTTGAACAACTTTCTCTTCTTTTCTACTGGCAATTTATTTAAGTACCAAGTCATTCAATGTGTATATGTGTGTATCTTCATTTTTAACAAGCAGGATGCAACTTTCTAGTAAAAGGTCCAAAATAAAAGACAGTTTTATAAATGTTGCACATCTCATTTATTTAATAACAATTTACTAGATATGAAATCAAAATGCGTCTTCATCCATTTGAACTGTATCTAATTTTAGCTTGGGTTGTAGATAACACAGTAAATGTAATTTGTCATCATAAACGTATTATTATTTAATCATATGAAATTTTTGGTTTATCTTGAGCAAACTTTATAGTGGTTTTCATACACAGGAGCCATTCCTGACAGATGTGATGAAATAGATTTATCACTCTTGACAAATTATATTGCAAAATGTCCTCTCATGACTGCCCACAATGGAACTCACATTCCCATATTCAACAGGAATGTCACCTGTGATTCTGATTTTATAACCTTGTTCGGTGGTAATATAAAACTGCTCTTTTGGAGGGACTGTAGAGTGCTTAGAATGTGAGATGGCTATAAGAATAATTGTATGAATGAAGGAAACCTGTAGCCCTTTAAATCAAACTAAGTAGTGTTTTATTAAAGTGCTCAGCAAATCAATCTAAATCCAAGGATAATAAAGCCCTAATCAGGTGGTAGAAAAAATAATAGGTTGTCATGCATGAGGAAAAATAGGCAATCATGGAATGTTTTCTTTAATTAGGTCGTGTAAAGTGGAGGAACTGAGTAGGAGCTGGCAAGACATTCATCATGAGCAAGGTGGGAAATTATTTAGATTACTAAGGAAGGAAAATTGAGTGTGATACACTTAGATTTGACTGGACAGAAAATTAAAGCTTTTTTCCCCCCACTACATGTACTACTTTGTGGGTGATAACTATTGACAGGTGTGGGATTTTTTTAAAGCTAAATTCAGCCAGTTAGTCATCTAGTTTGCTAAGTCCACATACGTTAATTGTTTTCTAATGATTTTAATTTCAGCAATGCTCCGGGCCACTGGATGTGTTCCTATGGCATTCTTACTGCAAAATTGCCTCTCACCTCCAATGGAATTTAGCTCCTAATAAACTTGAGATTGATTATTAAGCACCTCTCATTTTCTTCTTAAACTGAAAGGAGTAATTAATACTATCTGGGATTGTTAGTACACTGCTCTGTACAGAGATACTGTTACAAATTACAAACATCAGTAGACAGATTACTTGTTAGACATTGTCACCTTCACAGCTAAGACTATTAAATACATCTTTTATTAAAGGCTTAATTTAGGGAATGAAATGACATGATTTCAAATATTTGCAGTATTGTGACAAACATCTCAGACGAAATTAGGTTTACCAAATTAAATCTGAGAAATTCAGCCTTCACCATCCCAAATAGCATCATCAAACATTTGGAACATTGTTGGGGTTTATTTCTCCACTGTGTAAGTCATTTCTGTGCATCTCCAGTGATACTGCTAATTAAAGACACCGTGGACATGTATCTGGAGCCCCTGTATTTCTTTTTATGTCCCTCAACAGTGCAGAGGGAACATATAAGCCACAGAAAAATCTGCGAATGATTGGGTTTATGATAAACTAAGGAAGGGCAAAGGCCAACAAACACATCTAAGCTATCTGTTGACATACTCTCACCCAGATTTGAGAATATGTCAAAAGATTTGAGCCCCAAATCTTTTTGGAGTAGACACCATTGATGCCCTCCCTGGATTTCTCTGGCTTGCCTTAGAGGTAAGCTTGTACTTCTGAGGACATTTCCATGATTTGTCACTACGTCAAGCACCTATTTCTCTTTCTGAGGAGACTGTTCGGCCCGTGCATGGGTTAGGCCAGAGAACCGAGGTGTTAAAATCCCGGAAGCCAGAGGAGCAACCCTCACACACTGAGTGCTGAGAGTTGGCACCATTACCCAGACTCCTCAGCTCTCCCAGCAACATGTCTAAGCTATATTCCGCACAACGATTTAAGGAGTCTCCAGCAGGATTGAGCCCAGTTGCTCAGAACAATAACGTCATATTAACTTAACCATCATTAGCTTTCCTCCATTCCTTTTTTTTACTTCATCTACCAGATAAGCTACTTATTTCTGGATCTATTTTTGGGGAAACTTCTCAACATCACACTCTGTGCAAAAATTACCAATTACTATAGTTGCTTATGAGATGAAAATTCTCTGTCAATCCAGCAGTGGTTGCTGAACACTATAATCTGACTTCTACTTCAGCAAAAATAAACCAAATATTGATGTATTATTTTATTTCCTCCCACTCTGTCAGAGTCATTTCTCTATAATTGATTACAAGACCAAATTATTTTGAGATGTTTTCTTTGGCTTGTCACAGTCCAACCTATTGTATTTATAAATTAGATCAAAGATACCTTACAAACGAGTACTTCTGCTTTTTATGGGAAAGTTCCTATTGAAAATATTTCTCAGAGAATAATTTACCAGAATGACAAGTTTTCCATGACTTTTAATAGGAAAAAATGATTTATTTTTGAATTCAAAAATTGACACCTATTATATTTTTAAATAACAGGCTACCCTAATTAAATGGAGACAGTTACTTCAAAATTCAACATCATTAAACATTTTCCTTTAATGAATTATGCTGTTTACTTGTTTTTGTTAAACATCTTCATAACTATTATAAATTGTATATTTAATATTACTCGAAAACAAAAACAGGAATGATATATTTAATAACTCACAGAGATAAGTAAATATAAAGTAAATCAATAAAAGAATGCATTTGGGGTGATGTGATGCACCAAGATTGTTATTTCATAGAGTAGCAAACCAGAATACTTTGAGATGAGAGTGTTATAAAATACATACCTGCTATAAAAGAGTTTAGGTGATTGTGTCCAGGTTTTTCATGTGGGCAATCCAAACAGTCCTTTAAAACGTAAAGAAATGCCTCATAAGCCTAAGATAAGGTTCAATGAAGCTCCTTGCACAATTGAATCGCATAAACTACATTTGTCGTGGAGAATGCCTGGACCCTGAGAGGCGCAGACATTCCTGGAAACCACTGACACAGTGTAGTTACTTTTGTTTTCCACGGTATCTGGACCTAATACATCAGTTCTTAAAGTTCAGAATTCATCAGAATGACCCAGAAAGCTTTGTAGAAATGAAAATTCCTAGCTCCAATCCCAGAAATTCCCATTAAGTACGTCTGGATGGCCCCGGTAACGTGTGTGTCTGATAGACAGATAGTTCACAGACCACACTTCAAGAAAACCTTTGAAGTACCAAAACCAATTTGGTACTTCATAAATTCTTGTTGAATTGAAATTTATATGTTTAAACACCTCAAATATAAATAATTCTCACCTTGTTTAAGAAAGAAGAAACAATAAGTTATATTAAGATGAATATATATTACACATTTTCCCATGGATTATACCAATCTGTTGACAGTCAGTGGATATAAGAACAATTAAACTACTTGCTGAGAGGTAGATTCTCATTAGCCTACGAGAAATTTGCAGACGATTTAAATCGCCTGGTTTGGTCCCAGGAATGTGACCATGTTCCATTACCTTCGGGTGATATTAAACTAACTTCATACTTGCATAGCTTTCATATTTCCCTGTGCTGCCTGGTTGGACGTCTGCCTGAGCTCCAGCAAGGTCTGCTTGATTTAGTGGTTCAACAAGCCCGCCAGAGAGGTCCTATTGCCTCTCTCCTACCACTCATGAAGAACCAACCTACAAATCACTTGTCAACAACTTTGATCTACCTTGTTTCAGGTGGTTTACTCTCTGTCTATTATTTCTGCTAAGAGACCCGTGAAAATTAAATACAGACCCCGCTGATGCTTGACTGACCCGGCGCTCCATCATAACAGCAGTGTAATAGCAATAAATCATTTCAACTTTAATCTATTGTTATTGATGAATGTACAATTATTTGTCATCTAATATGCTGAAAATGATGACCAAAGAAATAGATCAACTTTTTTTCTTCTTCCAAGTGCGGCATTGATGGATTGTATCCCTAAGCTGTTATTACACTTATAATGTACCCCTCTGCACCGACAGCACAGCTAGTTTTTTAATCATTCCATAGTAATCAACTTAAGACAACATAGCAAGACTCATAACTCATGTTCTTTTCTTTTTTGGCAGTGATGGGAAATGAAAATGTTTTTATTCTTTTGAAATAATTCTTACCTGACTAGGCTGAAGATTGCTTTAAAATTGTAAATAAATGGTTGTTTATTGAGCTGGAACTGAAACGTGACATATTAAAATGTCTTTTTCCAAAGGGAAAAAAATTATTTAGGCCTGAGTGGAGTGAGACAGTGACTTAAAAATAAAAAAGGTTTTTTTTTTCTTTTCTTTTTTTTCCCTTTTAACTGGTTCATTGCTAACTTGATACTCTAGGGAATTATTTTATCAAAGCCAATGTTATGGGCAAAAATCCTACGGGGAAAATGACAATGCTAAAATAAGAAATAATAATTCCTCTGAAATCACTAGTCGACTATCTTCCTGCAAATGTTTCACCAATTTTCTCATTTGCTTGCATTACTGGTTCAGGTGGCTGGTAATTTTTGCGTGATGAGCCACACAGATCAGAAAGAAAATAGAAATGTGATTTAACCAACAATTAATTCAAGATAAAGCTTCCTCTTAAAGCAACAAAATGTGCATAGCTAAACAGAAGGTTCAGCATATGAAGGCCAAAAATGAATTAACTTTAATCCTTCTCATAAGTTATTCTTATGTCATAAAAATAAATTGTGAAATTTCCTGCTAAACTCTAACCTAAATCTCTCTTGCTGCCATGTTGTCATACAATTGATTTTTCCACAACTAAGAAAAGTACTAAAAGTGGCACTGTTGGGTCTAAGTGAACACATTTTGATTCCCATACAGGGCCCTACTTTCATGTCTTACTAATTTCAGAAAAGCAACCACATCCTTACATTCTTAAAGATGCACACTTGGGATGTATTGTAAATAGGGAATAGATTAAGACTTAATTAAATATAATCTAATGCAGTGATACTAGAAGTGCAGTTTATAGACCAGCAGCACCTGGGAACTTGTTAGAATGCAAACTTGTAAGCCCCAACCCTCTGAATCTGAATCTCTGGAGGTGGGGTTCAGGAAACTGTTCTAACAAGTCTCTAGGTGATTCTGATGTATATGAAATTCAGGAGGCACTGACTGAATAAGGTTTCCTCTCTTTGTGTCATGTCTTATCTGTGAAAGGGCCACGATCAATATGGCAGGAGGATGCTTCTGCAGTTGACCAGCATGATGCAGTCACTGACAGAGTGGCTCTGGAGCCACACGGCCTAAATCTGCATCTTGGCTTCTAGTGCACTATCTATGTAACCCAGGGAAAGTTGCTTGCCCTTTCTCTGCCTTAGTTTTCACATTGGCAAAATGGGAATATGAATAGTACCTACTTCCACAATGTTGCTGCGAAGATCAATTAGCTAATAGATGTCAGGGGTTCAGATCAGTGCCTAGCATATAGTAAGTAATACACACTAGCTATTAATATGACCCTTTCGCCCATGTTTGCAGAATTTAGAGGAATTAAAAATGCCTGGGAAAGGACAGTAACTTTGAAGTGAGTAGTTCTTCCAATATTGTGTATTAAATAATGTTTTAAATCTTCAAAAAGGCCAATTTGAAAATAATATTTGATTTCAGCTATATGGTTGGGAATACATGAAAACTGAAAAGGAAATAATTACCATTCTCTAATTAAGCTCGTCAAATCCCCGGTTTTCAAAAACAAACAAAACAAAACAAAACTGGCATGACTTCAGGATTCAGATCACTACTACATGTTGGTTCATCATGTCACTTAAAAGGCACAGTACTCCAGTCCTAAACCAGTCATTACTCATCTGCTTTAACTTTCTGTGATATATCTTGTCTAAAATGGTTGCCTCTGTTAGGGCAACATGATCATGGTTTTAAGAGGTGACCCTTACTGTGACTTGTTGCTGTTAATCTAATTTTAGGGCAAAATCCCAGGCATGTAGGAAATAGTCAAGCTGCGGTCTCCTAAATTACACATTTACTTATCTTCTACTCAAAGCCTGTGTCTGTTATGGAAGGAAGCAAGAATGAACGACAAGATTGAATAGTCTCAGAGGGAATAGAAAGCTCTAAACTAACAAAACTGAGATATGGGAGATGGGCCAAGTTATAAACTGTGTTCTGCAATGGTGGGAGACAACTGGAGACTCTGGTAGACAGGGGAGAATTACTATGTAATAAGTAACCTTCTATATGTGCTATGATTTAAATGTTTGTCCGCCCTGGAATTCATGTTGGAAACTGATCTCCAAGGTAACAATACTAAGAGATATGGTCTTTAAGAGGTGATTGGGTCATGAGGACAGAGCCCTCATAAATCCATTAATCCATTCAGAGATTAATGGATTAAGGGGTTAATGTGTTAACAGGTTATCACAGAAGTGGGTTAGTTCTAAAACTAGTGGGTATAGTAGGTCTGTTATAAAAGCCAGCTTGACTCTCTGACCCTGTAATGCCTTCCACCATGTGATGAAGCAATAAGAAGGCCTTCACTGGTAGCCTTCACTGTGGTCCCTCAACCTTGCACTTTCCAGCCTCTAGAACTATAAGAAATAAATTTCTTTTCTTTATAAATTGCCCCATCTGTGGTATTAAGTTATAGCAATAGCAAACAGACTAAGGCAACATGCGACTTAAGCCATAGTTTCTTATACCTGACCATGGTCTTCCTTTACCAGCTCATTATATATAGTATGGTGCAGAATCAATGACTTTCTGAAGTTGTATTAATTAACCACTCAGCGATATCAAATATTCATTTGTTTTATTCTATAATGGGTCTTTCTCTTTAATCATTTTATTTCCATTATTATTCTCTGTGATGTTCATACTTTCTGGGATGGCAAAGACTTGTGTCCCATCCACTTTCAGTGACAGCATAGGGGATGAAACTGTCCCTTGACTTAACAAAAAAAAAGTCATATTTCATCTGCATTCCTAACAAATCACTCTTGCGTGTCTGCATTTTTTAACTGCCAAATCATCATGCACACTTTTAACTAATTTTCTCTGCCTCTTCTCAGCTCTTTTTTGGAATTATTTATACTAAATTTTCTCCCAGTCTTAGAATCCTTTGCAGATTACAATACTGTGCAAATGGAGTTCATTTTGTCATGTTTTTTTCCACACTGATTATCATCTTATTTATTGGACTTCATTAGTATAAGTCACACTACTCAGCTTATTATGTGTAAATTTTATCAAGACAGGGATCATGGAGAATGACTTTAAAAACACCAAATATTGCCTATTATAGCTGTTTTCTGGCACCATTCTTATATTTAAATTTCATTTCATATTATATTTATAATGTAAATGGACAGAGCCTATAGGATTATTTTATGTTTTTCAATACCATATATAATTAAGCAAAGGCTTTATTTCAAATACAAAATATATGGAAATACAAATTTCTAAAATATCACTTTGTAATGGGTAGAGGAACAGACTCTCAAAGTGTCTTATTTTTATCCTGAAAACATGTCTGGTCAATTTAAGAAGCCTTTCATATGAAGAAGATATTAAGTGAAACGGCTTTTTTCCAAGCTAACTCTTTATTTGCCTACATGCTCTGTCTATACTTAAGTTTCTTTCTAATTTTTCCTTTGGTGATCAAAATGGAAAATGAAGAGATATAATTATTAGCAAGTTATCATATATAATATATATCAATTCATATCTGGGTGCTGAGAAGAGTCGAGGGAATGAAAGTGATAGAGTGCTCAGGTAGGATTTCCTCAAATTGCTCAATTCTCCTGAAATGCTTCCAGTGTGTTCGTAATATGCAAGATCTAAAATATTTAAAGAAATCTTCAAAATGTTAAAATGAAGTATCATCAGGACACCAAATTTTTAGGCTCCATATTCTTCTGCGAAAATCACTCTACAAACTACTAATTCTCAAAATAACAATAATTTATTGAGAATTTTCTTTGTGTCAAGTATTCTACTGAGTGCTTCATGTCCATTAGACATAATTACTCTTAATTAATATATCTAGAAATTAAGGTTTGAAATATGAATAATTGCCCCCATGTTATTAAGAGGCAGACTGAATTAAGAGGCCAGATATGTCTACTTCAACAGCAGTTATGATGAAGACAGTGCTTGTACACCAAATACTATAAACACTTTTCTACATGTATCAGATTCCTTTACTATTATAATGAGTCTATGTGTCTAGTTCTAGCTAATGGACCCTGAATGAAGTGATGTGTGTCAGTTCCCCTCAAGGCAGATAAGAAAGTATGCCACCTCCATGCTTCTTTCTGTTGAGGCTTCTTTGGAGGCATCTTTCAGATGGTGAAATTACCAAAAGAAGAAGAATGTTCATTTGTGTCTTACTCCATTTTGTGCTGCTATAAAGGAGCACCCGAGGCTGGGCAATTTACAAAGAAAAGAGGTTTATTTGGCTCACAGTTTCCACGAGCTATATGAGAAGCATGGTGTTGGCATCTGCTTCTGGTGAGGGCTTCAAAGAGCTTTCAATCAAGGCAGGTGAAATGGGAACAGGTGTGTCACATAGTGAGCGAGAAAGCAAAAGAGGAGAGAAAGTGCCAGACTTTTCTAAACAACCAGCGCTTGTGTGAACTAACAGAGCAGGAATTTACTTCTTGCAGCATGGAGAGCACTGAACCATTTTTGAGAGATCTGCCCCCATGACCCAAACACCCACCAGGTCCCATCTCCAACATTGGGGAAAAATGTCAACATGAGATTTGAAAGGGACAAACAACCAAACCATATCAACTTGTATTCATTTCTTAAGGCTGTTATAACAAAGTACCATAAACTGTGTGTCTTAAACCAGCAATCCCCAACCTTTTTGGCACCAGGGACTAGTTTCATGGAAGACAATTTTTCCATGCAGAGGGGTAGGATAGATGGTTTCAGGATAATTCAAACATATTACATTTAATGTGCAGTCAAATCTCTCTGCTAATAATAATCTGTATTTGGAGCTGCTCCCCAGTGCTAGCATCACTGCCTCAGCTCCACCTCAGATCATCAGGCATTAGATTCTCATAAGCAGTGTGCAACCTAGATCCCTCACATGCACAGTTTACAGTAGGGTTCGTGCTCCTATGAGAATCTAAGGACACTGCTGATCAGATAGGAGGTGCATCTTATGCAGTGATGTGAGTGATGGGGAGTGGCTGTAAATATGGATGAAGCTTTATCTACTTGCCCACTGCTCACCTCCTGCTGTGTGGCACCATTCCTAACAGGCCACAGACCAGTACCCGTCTGCAGCCTGGGGGTTGAAGACCACAATGTTAACAGAAATTTATGATCTTACAGCTCTGGAGGCCAGAATGCTGAAATCAAGATGCCAGCAGGGCTGTGCTTTCTCTGAAGGTTCTAGGGGAGGATCTATTCCTGATCTCTCTCCTAGTTTATGGTAGCCTTAGGTATCCCTTTCCTTGTAAATAGCCCTCTTCTCCCTTCATCTCTTCACATTGTCTTTCCTCTGTGTGTATCTATCTGTCTCTGTGTCCAAATTTCCTCCTTTTTCTGAGAACACCACTCACATTAAATTAGGACCCACTCTCATGATCACATCTTAACTTGACTGGATCTGCAAAGACCCTATTTCCAAATAAGATCACATTCTGAGGCACTAGGTGTTAGGATTTCAATATATCTTTTTGGAGGACACATTTCAACCTATAACACCATCCAACCTGCATTAGACATGTGAGCAAGAAATCAACCATTACTGTTTATGTTTTTTTAAAACCACATGATAGCTTTTGTTCTTAACTTATTCTATACTGTTCTGACATTCTACATCATAACACTTGTGATCAGTTTTCCTTTTCAGAATTTCTATTCTCATGCCATTGCTGCTTAGCCCAGTTAAATAAAACCACCTATAGGCACCATAAAAATTTGTGATGCACACTCTTAGTTAAACCATAGTCCCTTTAAAATACTTGTCCTGGTCATTGGTTATACATTTTACCATTTTCCTCATTGGCTATTATTAATGGTCAATATTCCCTTCAAGACCCATAATCAACCAAAATTTCCTTTCTTTCTTTTTCTTCCTTGAGAAAATGGCAGTCATTATCATTAAGATAACCCTCTGGCTCTATGAAATGCACTTTAGAAATGACTACCATAATGAAAAAGTCCTAAGACTATGCAGGGAATATAAGGATTTCCATAATATGGCCCTGTATACTTACCTCTCCAGCCCACTCCATACCTCTCTCCTGCACATACCTGATGTGACAAACATACTGAATGATAGGAAACATTGCATATAAACATTTTCTTATCTTCTATGCCTTCGCTTATGCTGTTTTCCACATATCATTGATCCACTCAATCCTACCCCTGTCTCTTCTATATATGCCACATGAACAAACTCACGTATATGATTAAAGAGTCAATTTTAAGCATTTCCTATTCCCTTCAGGTAGAACAGGTAGATTAGCTAGAGGAGCATTTGCTGCTGTAATAAGATTTCCCAAAACGTCAGTGGGCAATTATAATGTTTCTGATCAATAATGATTCAGGGCCTTAAGTTTCTTCTATCTTGAGGTTATACTTTCCTTGTTAGGACAGAGGAAGGGGAAAAGAAAGTGGAGAAGTCACACTGATGTAACAGGGCCTGTGCCTTTTCTGGGAAGACATCTTCACTGAAAACTCTATATTAGTGGTCATTTAGGTCTCTCTGCCTCACTGCTTCTTGTACTTCCCCTCTTTTATAGTATGCAGTGTATTAAACTACATCCTGCACCCTTTTTTCTTGTTTGCCTTCCAAATAGACTATTAATTTAAGATGAGAACAAATAGTGCCTTGAAAATTATATTTCCTCAGAGCCCAGAATTGTACCTGACATGAGGTAGGAAACTAATAAATGTATATTTATTTCACTTCATTATTGGAGTAAGTAAAATTGTTCCTTCGTGCTACTATTTATACTTTCACTATCTTGTGATTTCTGGTCTCTTAAAATCCAATAAAATACAAGAGAATCCAACCCATTTGTAATACTCTGATTTTTTTGTAGATCTAAAACATAGTTAGCTAATATTCATAGCTAAGCTTGTTAAGCAATAGGCCTGAAACCTCTAATCAAATTTAACATTGCCAGTGGCATCTAATTGCTCAAATATTCAAGTAATAGAATGCTAAAACATACATTTCATATTAGTAAAGTCTGATAACATCTAATTTGGTTATTACTATTTCCAATGATTTGAAACTCAATATTATTTCTAAGAAATTTATATGATAATGAATTTTTCCTGTTTTATTTATTGCTTAGAAATGTTTGGGCTATGGCATTCACATTGTTCATGGAATTAAAAAAAGCTACTGAAATATTTGGAGCACTAAATAAGAAGTAAATTCTGAATATGCAGCTGCATGGAACCTCTCATGTTAAAATTTATTTTAAAATTTTATGATCAGTTTAGGTTTCATTATGTATGGTTCTACATTTTTATTTGTTTCCACATGTGTTAGCTAAAATGAATTGCTGTAATTAGTATAAATTGCAGTATAAGAGGAATAAAGAAGTTAAAGCTATCTTGAGGCCACTATAGTGCAAATTTTGGTCAGGAATGTCCCAATTCCTCTTCTCCACATGGTATCATTAAAACATTACACACTTAATAAACAGAATTTTTAAAGAAACTTAACAGCAAAGTTTATAACATCAATTATAGATTATAAATCTCAGCATAAAATTATACAGAGACAGCATATCTATTGTTATTAAACCAACAATATTGAAATATTTGTGAATAGTTGTTTTATAAATTTGAGTTATAGCTGCCCAAGTTCTTTATTCTTCAAAGAAACCCCTCATCTTTCTATAATGTTGTAAATGTCTCCCAGTATAAATTCCAGAACAAAATGTATATATATGCAAAAATAGTAGATATTGATTTTTTTTTAAGCCAGTAATTCTGATTAGCAAAAATATACCTTGATTTTTTTAAATAATAAGTTCATATATATTTTGAGACTCTTTTCTGACTTATGGTAGAAAAAGCAATCTAGTTTATACCAGATAAACTGGATCACTCTATTATTTTTCTCAGCCATTTCAAGTGTAAACTCAGCCAGTTAAGATTTATTTTCCTTTGGTTTTCCATAGGCAGGATAGCTTAGGTGTCCAGGCTTAAATTGACCATGACCTCAAGAGAAGAGTCTGGTCAGAGGCTGGTTTCTGTCCATGTCAGGGCCTTGCTGGGTTGTAAACATCTCTCTGTTCCTTGGCTGTCATTACTCCTCCACACTGATGGTCTCAATCAGTGCTTTACTCCATTCTAACTGCTTTAACAAAATACCATAAACTGGGTAGCTGATAATCAACAGAAATTTATTTCTCTCACTTCCAGAGGCTGGGAAGTCCAAGAGGAAGGCAAATGCAATGTCTGGTGAGGGTCCACTTTCTGGTTCACAGATGGTGCCTTCTCACTGTGTCCTTACATGTTAGAAGGGGTGAGGGATCTCTCTGGAGACTCTTTTCTATGGGCACTAACCCGTTCCTAATCATCTCCCAAAGACCTCACCTCCTATAACGATCACCTTGAGGGTTAGGATTTCAACATATGAATTTTGGGAATAGACAAACATTAAGACCGTAGCAACTAGCCTCCAATTACATGGCCCACCCTGATATCTTCTAGGGCCCTGGCTAGCTCCCTCATACTCTCTCACATTCTACAAATGTTATATTATTCTTTAGTTAATGGGAAATGGAAAAATTCCCTTCTCTACTGTTTCGCAGTGTTTCGTAAAGGAAGTAGATCATATGGCCCTTCCATTTTCACAATCCTCTAAACTACCTGGTTTTATCATATCCCTGAAGTTCAACTTGGAAAACTGAGTCCAGAGCCCTTCTTCAGAGACTCTCATTCAATGCCCACCTGCTATAGAAATATTTGTAAATTCTCAGTAATTAAACTGGCTCTTAAATTTTATTGCATTACAAGCATTGTCATTATTTATGTAACAAATGTACTTATTTATGTAAAAACAGAACTAACATATCCAATGAGAGAATGTATCAAATTGGTCAAACCAAAGAATCAATAGGCAATGAAGGTGCCAGTGGATCAGCTTCCAAAGGGAAAATGTTGCCCAGCAATGGCCACGGGAATGCATACCTGTCAAGCTAAATCAAGAATCTCATCTGCTTCAAATATTACAGCATGAGGCCATTGCACATTTGGATCATGCAACTAATTATCCCTATGCTGATTTTAGACTCACTTAAATAACCCTCTGGCAAGCTAGCTTCCCAAATGATACAGGGAATATACTGGTGGACCCTCATAAATTTTATTATATATGAATACATCAGCATAATTTTATACATCATGCTCTGAAGATTTTTATTTACATAAGTTCATATCCTCGGTTCTAGTTGATGCCAGTGTATTCACAAGAGAGTGTTCTATTTTTTTTTTCCCCTGGGTCCACAAGACTAAAAAAATGGTGAATTTAGTTAGGCAAGGGCCTTCTGACATGAGATCTTTGTCCCAATGTCCTTTCTTTGAAATTATACAATGTGAATTTCCAGGTCTATAATGTCCTACTAATGTCTAGGCTTTTAAACTTTTTAAGTGACAGCCCTAAGCAGAGCTGCTCAACAATTTTTTAAATAAAAGAACTTTGAATACAACCCTGGTGGAGAATATACTACAAAGGTTGCTATTGGCTATTTACAAATATTAACTGAAAATTTATTTCTGTTCAACATATAAATGTCTAAAACATATAACTGTGCTTAATTTATATCCATAAGTGAGATCGCCCTCGTTAGGGAGGCATAGTCAAACACACACCAGAGCAATTGAGGCTCAGATCCAAAAGGAAGTATTAGGAGAGTAGCAGGAAAAGCCTGGATAATCCACGTACCTGAACGAGTGCTGTGCTCGTACCTTACATTCAACTCGTGCCAAACAGGAGTCAGTTATTATTGATTCCATACAGCTGAGTCACACGGAATTCATTCTCCCTGGGACTCAGCCAGAAACAAGGTTTATTAAGCCTTACATCACTTTATCATCAAGGTTAACTCCTCACTCTAAGGGCCATTAAGAGAGCTTTATTATTAGTTTGTAATTTTGTATGTTTTAAGTGGAATGACATTATTTTGCCCAAGTGAATAAAATGAAGTACAGTAATTGTAATTGCTATTGCCAGACTCCGTAGCGAGCCTCGCAGGATTTTCCAAAAGTAAAATGACAATGCATCATCATCAACCTGGCCACTGTCCCGCCACAAGGATTCCTGGCAGGTTTCCAACATTCTCCAACAATTCTTGGGTGTCCCTGCATAAGATATATGACGTGTCAAAGTCCAGATTCATTACATTTCTACTTTTTTCCTTCAGTACAAGATAATCCTTCATCATTGACTCATTTTTTTTAACAGAGTCCTCCAGTTAAAAATATATCAAGATCTTACCATAAGATGTCTTGACACTGACTCATTATTACAGAAAAGAATATGTTGAAGGAAACTAATGGGTAGTATAATGGCCGAGTGACAAAGCACAGCACTATACACACAAGATAGATAGCATTGACATAAGATGATAAACTGGAGTACCTGAACGGTCATGATAATTTAAATCGTATCCATTTAAGAAAAGTGCAGTTGAGCATTAAGGAGAACCAACACATTATGAAGAATCTGAATCTAACAAAAAGTTAATGCCTTTGGGCTACATTACCTGGTCCCTGTCCTGAGTGATAACCTCATCACTTGCTGCTAGTTCTCCTCCCCACTACCTTCCCATTCCCTGGCTTCATATTTCTCTGTAAGTGAGCAGCACACATAAGATACACATTTGTCACCAACCAACTAGATTTTGGATAATTTCTTGACTATTTCATGTTCTTGCACATCACTGGCATTTTGCTCTTCTAGTATCCTCTAATTAAAACTGTCTTATTTCCTTATTTCCCTTACACTTTGCTATACTAATATAAGCCCAGTGTAGATCTTGGTTCTTCCAGAAATACTTAGCTCGTAATGAAAGAAACTAAACCGGCACTAACTTCAGCCAACACATGGAAGCCACATACAATAAGGCCAATTCTCATAGAACCCAGGCATAGCCAAGTGGTTGGAATAAGACTTAGTTTTGATGAAGCCATCACAGAAGAAGTTCCAGTTTCCTCACATATGGTAATGTCGCTTCAACTCAGTCATACCCAAAGTCTGCTCACGTTCAGCTAGATGACCTGTCATATATACCTGTGGAATTGGTATCCATAAATAATACAAGTAGTATTTGCCAACACTTGTGAGAATAAAAGCTTTCTGCGTCATTCTCCATGATCCTCAAAGATGACTCAAAAAGCTCTGAATGTCCTTGATTTGAATGTGCACAGAGCTGGGTGCAATAGAAATATCTACTGAAATAAAGAAGGCAACAAATAACAGGAGATCATTAAACTGTATTCATTGAGTTTAATTCAAACCACAATTTGCTTCAGAATTTCAGTTATAAAATTATATAATATATTTGGTTAGCCTCTTCACACTGCACATAAGGAAACTAAGGTTAGGTGGATTTAGTAAATTATATAACTGAATGTACATGGCAAAAGCAATATCTACCTTTAAAAGGGCTCATGTGACTAAGCAGACAGAAATTCGGCTTTCTGGAGGGAATTACATAGTTGGCCAACCATGTTAGGTTCTGTTCCACTGATTAAATACTCTTACTCTAGTTTCTTTTGTATAAAAAACATGATAATAATATATACTTTACAGGATTATTGTGATAAATATATAAAATAATATCAGAAAGACTCCTAGCCCAATAAATGGCATAGAAGAGGCCCCTCAGCAACTTCTTCGTCTTCCTATTCACGTCATATGAGGTTGAATTTATAATATTATTCTTACCTCATTTACAAATTAGGTTAATGTGCAATGTATCAGATAATTTTTCATTTTTATCTTACAGTAGAAAATATGTACTATTATTTTGGTGGAGTATGTATTATGTGTTTACATAAATGTTTTCTTTCCTTCTATTCTGCGCTGTACTACTTTTTTTTTTTAAGAGATGGGGTCTTGCTATGTTGCCCAGCCTTGACTCAAACTCCTGAGCTCAAGTGATCCTCCTGCCTCAGCCTTTCAAGTAGCTGGGAATACAGGCATATATCACCAAGCCCAGCTCCATACCTTGCTATTTTTATCCAACAGTATAAATTGAAAAACTTTCCATGTAGTATATTTTGTTCTTTTTAACTATGGCAGAGTATTTCATTGTATGAATATTCTGAAATTTTATTTAACCAGTCTCTAATTTATGGACATTTAAATTAATGTAGTCTCTCTCATAATATTGTTATAATAACAGAAATAAGTAAACTAAAATAATGTATATAGAGTCCTTAGCACAACAATCAAATAACAAATGCTAGAATTGATATTCTGCATTTATAATTTTACTAATCAATTTTATAATATTCTCATTATCATTTTTCAAACTTTGCCATTTCCTCATAAAAATTTTTAAAAGGCAAATTTTGTATCACCCTATCTTCCCTTCAGTTTCTTTTAAATCTGCATCCCACTGTAATTTGATTTCAGCCCCATAAATACTTTACAAAAATACTTTTATGGATAACATCAACAATCTTTTATTTTCTAAAAGAAAGAGACTATCTTTAATCTTTGTAGTAAATCTTTTTGCTTCTTTCGATACTACATACTTACCTCTCTTTTCCATTTAACCCATATGTATATACTTATGTACGTATATATGTATGATTCTTCAAGCATTATACAAGAAAGTTAAATCCCCTTTGCTAACCAAATTTTTGAAACTTAAATATAAAAGATAATTAACATTTGAAAGTAGTTATTAGAATTGTAGTTAAAACATAGTGAATGATATAATAGGTTAGTTATATTTATCATGTTTGCTAATATTACTATAAATAAACTGATTTATTATTCCTGCACAATCCACGCAAGTCAAAAGACAATGGGGTGATATCTTCAAAGTGCTGAAAGAAATAAAAATATCAATCCAAAAATCTATACCCAGCAAAAATATCTTTAAAAATTAAGAAGATAAAAAGACTTTCTCAGCTGAAAAAAGATGGAAAAAATTCATTGTCAACCAAAATGCACTATAGGAAATACTGAAAGCCATTTTTTAGGAAGAGGTATGACACCAGGCAGAAATTTGGATCTACATTTAAAAAATGGGAAGTATAGGAAAAAGAATAAAGGTAAATATAATTTTTCCTTAGTTTTAATTGCTCTAAAAAACTGAATGTATGAAGCAAAGATAGTAGCAGTGGTACTGTTTGTACATTACAAGAAGGTAAAAGTAAAATGCATTGCAAAATAATGTAAGGATGGAAAGAGGAAATAAGATATTGTTTTTCACACAATACATGAAGTTCTAGACTAGTATCTAAAGATGAAAATTGATCAATACAAATAAATATTTTATCATTTTATTTCAATAAATTTGGGGGGTACAAGTGTTGTTTTTTTACATGTATGAATTATATAGTGATAAGTCAGGGCTTTTAGTGAGCCTATCACGAGAAAAGTGTGTACATTGTACCCAATAGATAGATTTTTAGCCTTCATCTCCTCAGACTTCTCGATCTTAGTTTTCAATGTCCGTTATACCACTTGATGACCATACCCCTTATTTAGCTCCTACTTATAAGTGAGAACATGTGGTATTTATTTTTCCATTCATGAGATACTTCACATAGGATAATGGTCTCCAGTTCCATCCAAGTTGTTGTAAAAGACATTATTTCATCCCTTTTTTATGACTGATAAGTACTCCATGGTGTGTGTGTGTGTGTTTGTGTGTGTGTGTGTATTTTCTTTATCCACTCCTCAGGTGATAGACACTTAGGTTGATTCCATATCTTTGCAATTGTGAATTATGCTGAAATAAACATCTAGGCACAGATGTATTTTTTTAATGACTTCTTTTCCTTCGGGTAAATATTCAGTAGTGAGATTGCTGAATAGAATGTTAGATCTACTTGTAGTTCTTTAAGGAATCTCCATATTGTTTTCCATAGATTTGTTGTTCTAGTTGACATTTCCACAAATGGTGTATAAGTGTTCTCTTTTCACTGCATCTTTGTCAACATCTATTGTTTTTGGACTTTTCAATATTGCTCATTCTGAAAGGGGTAAGGTGGTACTTCACTGTAGTATTAATTTGCATTTCGCTTATGATTAGTGATGTTGAGCTTGTTTTCATGTCTGTTGGCCATTTGTCTATTTTTCTTTGAAAAACATCTGTTCATATCTTTTGCCCAATTTTTGATGGGTTTAGTTGTTTTTTTCTTGATGATTTGTTTGAGTTCTTTATAGATAATGGATATTAGTCCTTTGTCAGATGAATGGTTAGCAAATATTTTCTCCCGTTCTATAGGTTGTCTATTTACTATATTGATGATTTCCTCTGCTATGCAGAAATATTTTAGTTTAATTAAGTCCAAATTAAATATTTTTGTTGTTTCTATATTTGCTTTTGGGCTCTTGGCCATAAATTCTTTGCCTAGGACAATGTGCAGAAGAGGTTTTCCTAAAGTTTCTTCTAGAATTTTTATGGTTTCAGGTCTTACATGTAAGTTTTTTTTTTAATTTTTTTTTATTTCAGCATATTATGGGGGTACAAATATTATG
>VBSM01003200.1:2571433-2633652 GCA_008086735.1 Cheirogaleus medius | reverse complement strand
GGTTTTATATCTGGGTTCTCTGTTCTGTTCCACTGGTTAATGTCCCTGTTCTTGGTCTTACATGTAAGTTTTAATCCATCTTGAGTTAACTTTTGTATATAGTGAGAGATAGGGATCTAGTTTTATTCTTTTGCCTGTGGTTATCCAATTTTCCCAGTATCATTGTTGAATGAGGCGTTCTTTCCCAGTGTATGTTTTTGTCTGTTTTGTTGAAAATCTGTTGGCTATAGCTATATGGCTTTATTTCCAAGTTTTCTATTATGTTCCATTGGTTTATGTGTCTACCTTTATACCAGTGCCATGCTGTTTTGGTTACTATAGCTTTGTGGCACAATTTGAAGTTGAGTAATGCGATGCCTCCAGGTTTGTTTTTTATGCGTAAGATTGCTTTGACTATTCAGGCTCTTTTAGTTCCATATGAAATTTAGGATTGTTTTTTTCCTAGATCTGTAAAAAGTGGCATTGGTATTTTGATGAAAATTGCATTGAATCTGTAAATCACTTTGGGCAGTATGGACATTTTAACAATGTTGATTCTTACAATCCATGAATATGGAAAGATTTTCCATTTGTTTGTGTCTTCTATGATTTCTTTTGCGAATGTTTTGTAAGTTCTCTTTGTAGAGATCTTTCGCCTCCTTGGTTAATTATATTATTAGGTATATTATTTTCTTTTCAGCTGTTGTAAATGGTATTGAGTTCCTGATTTGACTCTCAGCTTGTCTATTATTAGCATATAGAAATGCTACCAATTTGCATATATTAATTTTGTTAACCTGAGGCTTTACTGAATTTGTTTATCAATTCTGGGAGTCTTTGGAGGAGTCTAGGTTTTCTAGATATAAATATATATCAGCAAACTGGGATAGTTTGACCTCCGTTTTCCCTGTGGGGATGCCCTTTATTTCTTTCTCTTGCCATTTGCTCTGCGTAGGACTGGAGTATTATGTTGAATAGAAGTGGTGATAGTGAGCACCCTGGTTCTAGATCTTATAGGGTGTGTTTTCAAATTTTCCCTATTCAATATGATGTTGGCTGAGGGTTTTTCATTTATGGATTTTATTATTTTGAAATATGCTCCTTCTATTCCTAGTTTGTTGAGGTTTTTATTAATTAAGGGGTGATGAATTTTATCAAAAGCTGTTTTTGCATCTATTGAAATGATCACTAGTGTTTTGTTTTTAATTATTTTTATGTGATGGGCACATTGATTGATTTTTTTTTTTATGTTGAACCATCCTTGCATCCCTGGGATGAAAACTATCTGACCATGATAAATTACCTTTTTTATGTGCTATTGAATTCAGTTTGCTAGGATTCTTGAGGATTTTTGCATCTATGTTCATGAGGGATATTGGTTCATGAGTTTTTTTCTTTGTTGTGTACTTCCCTGGCTTTGGTATCAAGGTGGTAAAGGCTTTGTAGAATAAGTTATACAGGATTTCCTGCTTCTCAAAGTTATGTAACAGTTTCAGTAGAATACCTGTGAGTTCTTCTTTGTAGATATGATAGAATTCAGCTGTGAATCTGTCTCATGCAGGGGTTTGTTGTGGTTGGAGGATTTTTTATTACTGTTTCAATTTTGCTACTGATTATTGGTCTGTTCAGGATTTCTATTTCTTCCTGCTTTAAGCTTGGGAGTTTGTATGTTTCTAAAAATTTATCCATTTCCTCTAGATTTTCCAGTTTGTTTGCATAGAGGTTTTCATAGTAGTCTCAGATGATAATTTGTATTTCTGTGTTGTCTGTGGTAATGTCTTCTTTTTCATTTCTGATTGAATTTATTTAATTTTTTTTCTCTTCTATTTCTGGCTAATCTAGCTAGTGATCTATCAATTTAGTTTATATTTTTTGTTTAATTAGTGCTTTGTATTTTTTTTACATTTTCCATTTTGTTTAGTTCTGCTCTGATTTTTGTTATTTCTTTTCTTCTGCTATCTTTCAGTTTGCTTTGTTCTTTTTTTTCCTAATTCCTTCACATGTGACATGAGGATGTTATTTTGTGATCTATCTTTTTGATGTAGGCATAAAGAGAATGAAGGAAGAAAAAACACATGATCATCTCAATTAATGTAACAAAAACATCCAAATACTTTCATGACTCAAAAATCAGAAAATTAGGAATAGAGGAAACTTCAACACAATAAAAGGTGTTTATGAAAAACTCACAGATAACAATATACTCAGTGGAGAAAAATTGAGAACTTGTCCCTAATATCAGGAAAAAGAAAAGTATACTCTCTGTGCCATTGTTACTGAAATGTGTCCTGGAAGTTCTAGCAAGAACAATTGGGCAATAAAAGAGAATAAAACTCATTTGATTGAAATGGAAAAAGTGAAATTGTCTCTATCACAGATGATATAATCCTATATATAGAAAATCCTAAAGAATTCATAAAATAGCTATTAGAGCTAACAAATGCTTCCATCAAGCTTGCAGGGTACAAGATCAACATATAAAAATCAGTTGTATCTCTATAAACTAGCAATGAACAAACAGAACAGGGAATTAAGAAAACAATTCCATTACAATAGCATC
Organism: Cheirogaleus medius; assembly: GCA_008086735.1. Lineage (NCBI taxonomy): Eukaryota > Metazoa > Chordata > Mammalia > Primates > Cheirogaleidae > Cheirogaleus > Cheirogaleus medius. Next base: position 2,631,113 of record VBSM01003200.1, on the reverse strand, counting down.
AAAAAGAATACAAAAATCAAACAAGGGAGTGAAAGAATTATACACTGAAAACTATAAAACATTGCCAAAGGAAATTAAAAGGACCTGAATAAATGGAATGCCATCCTATGTTCATGAATTGTAAGACTCATGTTGTTGAGATGGCAATGCTATCCAAAGCAATCTATAAATACAATGAAATCTCTGCCAACATCTCAATGGCCTTTTTTGAAGAAATGGCAAAGATGATTCTAGAATTCATATGAAATCACAAGGGAACCTGATTTGCCAAAAAAAAATATTATCATCTCATTAGAAAACCATTTGACAAAACTTAGCATCCATTCCTGATAAAACCTCTGGGAAAAATAGGAATAGAAAGAACTTCCTAATCCTGATGAAGGGCATCTACAAAAAACTTATAGTTGACATCATACTTAGTATTGAAAGACTGAATGCTTTCCTCCTACAGTCAGGAAGAAGAAAATTATGTCCAATCTCATCACTTCTTTTTTAACATTTTAGTGGAATTTCTAGCCAATGCAATAAGGAACATGAAGTGTTGAGTACTAACAAAATACTTATCCAGCTTAGAGTTAAATTTAGTAAATAGCGTATGTGCCCTGCCCAGAACGTTTAAGAGTACTGTGTAACAAACAAGGTCCATGTAACAAACAAAATTGCTGCTTAGAGGCATAACAAAGTGTCTGAGTTTCTGCAAATAGGCAAGAGCTGCCCAGGCCCACGTTAATAGGGGCCTGGAGGCCACACAATAAGCACATTGTTCCTATTATTGTTGCTTGGCCCTGTAAGATGGCTGGATAGTCAATGATGGGTAAGATTCCTCAAGGAGGAACAACCTAAGACAAGCACAGCTGCCGGGGAGCCAGCCAGGAGGAACTGGGGATGGAAAGTGCCCCCTGTGGCTGCCTTGCTTAACCTTTGCTTATCTCAGTCTGTGACTTATGCTTTGAGCAACCACCTGGAAACCTTGAGTCAGGGGACATCAGTGTCCTTAGGCTATGTGTTCGGGAATTTATGGCCATTGCTGCAATGCCTGGGTGGTCACATATAAGGAAGTAACTTTGATTTTTTTAGGGTATAAAAATAAAACGACTGGTGCGTTCTGCACTGCAGTCTTGTACCATCTTTGTGTGTGTCTGTGTCTTTCTTTTGTGTTTTGTGTTCATCCCCTGTCCTGCAAACCGGCCACGACAATGAAGGAAATAAGAGGCATACAAGTAAGAAAGAGAGAATTAAAGCTGTTTTTATTCATGGATACCATTATTGTCTATGAAGAAATTATACAGAAATCCACCCAAAAGTTGCTATAACTATTGAGTGAGTTTAGCAATATTACAGTACATAAGATCAATGTACAAAAATTAATTGAATTTCTGTATACGAGCAACAAACAACTGAAAATTCGAATAAAATAGCATATAATAGATTAAAAATATAACATGCTTTTAAAGTATGTATTAAGTATGCATGTATGCAAGGATAAATGTGGCTGAATATGTGCCAGTTTTGTACACTAAAAACTACAAAATATTACTAAAAGAATTTTTTAAAAAACAAAAACTCCAAAAAAGAGAGCTAAATCTTGCTCTATGGTCAAAAGTCTCAAAATTTTTAAGATGACAATTCTCCACAAATTGATCTGTGATTTCAACATAATCCAAATAAATATTCAAGGCTTTTTTTGTACTAATTGACAAACAATATAAAATTTATATACAAATTCAAAGTACCTATAATATCCAACACAATATTTAAAAAAGGGAACAAAATTAGAGGGCTAACACTTGTTGATATTAATATTTATTGTAAGGCAAGAGTAAGCAAAATGTTTGGCATTGGTTTTGTGTTGGATGCACAGATCAATGAAAAAGAAGAGAGAGAGTTAAAAACATAGGCCCTTTCAAAAATGGACAACTGATTCTAGACAAGGATACAAAAGCAATTTCATAGAGAAAGAATAGTCTTCCAATAAATAGTCTGGGAACAATTGGAAATCTGTATTATATAAGATTAACTCCAATTCATACCTCATGCTATACATAATATTTTCACAAAGTGGATCACACTATTAACTGTAATATATTAGACTGTAAAACTTATAGAAGAAAGCACAGAAAAAAATATTTTTTGTTGTTTCTAAAGGAACAAAATGTTTTTTATTATAATATACCCTTGGTAATGTCATCTCAATTTGTGTAATATATTTTTTCTAGCTTTGCTTTTAGTGTGCATCAAAGAAAATATTTTTGACCTTGGTTTAGGCAAGGTTTTCTTAGATATGACACAAAGAGCATGATCTGTAAAATAAAAGTGATAAACTGGACTTCATCAGTATTAAAAACTTCTGCTCCTTGATAGACATTTTTAGGAGAATGAAAAGACAAGCCATAAACTGGGAGAAAATACTTGCAAATCATATTTCTGATAAAGAACTTATATCCAGAATAGACCAGACTTTGAAAACTCAACAATAAGGAAACAAATAATTCACTAAAAGAGGTGAAAAAATTTGAAAAGACACCCAGTCAAAGAAGATGTATGCATGTCAAATAAACACATAAAATGATGTTCATCATCCTTAGCTATTAGGAAAGTTAATATTAAAACCACAATGTGATACCACTATGCATTATTTGAATGGCTAAAAGTTAAAAAATATTGACTATGCAATGTTGGTGAGGCTGTGGAGAAACTGGAATTCTTACATACTGCTTATGGGAATGAAAATATTAATATTAATATATGACCACTTTGGAAAACAGTTTCTGATAAAGTTACACATATATATGTCCCATCCATCTTTCTCCTAGATGAGGGAAATGAAAGCATGCATCTATAAGCCTCGTACACTTTTATTCATAGCAGCTTATTTTTTAAAAGCAAAAACTGGAAAAAACAAATGTCATCCACTGGTATGCAAATTAGAAAATTATAGTATATGCATAAAATAGAATAAGAATAACTAATAAAAGGAATGAAGTATTGATACAGGCTAAAACATGTATGAAAACCAAAATAATTACACAGAGTGAAAGAAGCCAAACCCAAAAATGAGCAAAAATAATCATATGATATTTTCCCACTTATATAAAACTTTATGAAATGCACATTAATGTATATTGACAGAAAGGTAAATAGTTGCCTGGGCCAGAGGGTATGATAGGAAAGGGAAGGAGGGATTGTAAAAGGAATGGTGATACTTTTGGGGGTGTTGGATACATTCATTACCTTGGTTGTGGTGATGAAATCATAGGAGTACACATATCTTAAATCCTTTCAAACTGTATACTTTAAATAGGTGCACTTCATTTTATGTTGATTACACCTCCATAATAAAAAATAAATAAAAATAGAAAAGTTTCTATTTGTCTGGCTAAATTTAAAATATGTATGTTAGGGAAATGTGAAGTAGCAATCTTGTAATCCCATATAGTCTAGAGAAACAAGAGTAATTACTTGTAGAGAGGGGAAAAAGGAAGAAGGAAAACAAGAGCCCGGGGAGAGAGGATTTTGTGAGTTCCTTGTGTCCTTCCTGATTCTCATTTTTACTCCAAGTTTTCTAAGACCAGTCTACATACATTCCCCACAAATTCCAAAACAAACTCTATGTCCTGCATCACATCTTTGTTATTAATTCACATATTCACATTTAGTGGGTTTTTTGTTTGTTTGTTTTTTGGTTTTTGGTTTTTATTTAATTTAATTTATTTATTTTTTTTGCTTAAGTTAGCTCAAGAAGGCTTCTGAGCAACCCAAAGTAACTAACATAATAACTATCCCATAGCTCAGTATACTTGAAACTGCATGATCAGTCCTTTCTCTCTTATAGTCAGATTCACAGGGGAAGCCAAATCCTAACTATTAATAGCTTGGTTGGTGAATGTGGAAGCAACACAAAAGGAGTTAGCTAAATTGAAGTGTTAATAGTAACAGACTCACATAGCCCTTATGTTTTAATGTTATAATAGCAAGGCTTGGTCTTGCCAAAGGAATAGTAATAGTCCAAGTCCATTTTTTGAGCCTCTCTTTTCTGAATGGTGCTTGAAATAGTACTTATTTCCAACATTCTCCTCTGTAATTATATTATCTCTATATTCATGACTGATCAATCCTTATTTTGACACTATTTCATAAAATCTAATGCTATACTCTATCAAGTCCAAGCTGAATCTTGTAGGTGACTCTGCTCATTTCTTTCCTTACCTAATAAATGTTGATTTTAAAAAGTAATACTTGCAGAAAAAATATTTCCCTTATTTCCAGGTTCTTCAGAGGCACTCTACCATTATTGCTAATTACTGATGACAATAATCACACCATTAACAGGGATTGTTGCCAGAAATAAATTTGAAAATTTTGTGGAATTGTAAAATGAAAACTATTCAAATGTGAAATCTTGCTATTGTTATAGCAGTCAAAAATGATTTTAACATGGATTTTTTACTTCTGCATTATAACATGACTTTATAAGAAATATAAATATCGTATTTTTTTCAGTTTCCCATGTAATTTAGCAGCTAGAGGCTAAAAAGTATTAGCCTAGAATGTACATACTGGAAACCCATCCTGACATATAGCAGGAGTCATGTCATCTTGGTGTATACTATTGGATCTATAAATGACCGTGTTATACAGAGTCTAGAAAAGGGATGAGGTGACAATTATAACAGAGATGGATGGAGGAGTGGATGGATAGAGAGATGATAGATAAACAGATGAGAGGTAGATAAGTAGAATATTGATAATCATTAAGTATTTACAGAGTCTATAATTCATAAAATGGTCAAGGATAATTTGAGAATAAAAAAGCCTCATGTCAGTCATCGGAGGTCCAGATATATAAGAAGGAATAAGAAATACGATGTGTCAGAGGTCAAAGTGAAGCATCCTGTCAGTAACAAGAAAGTAGGTAAGTCCAATGTAAGGCATTAGAAAACCTCAGAGAGATTCTGAAACTGAGAAGATATTTTGCCAAGTCAGAAACGTTATGGGTTTCCAAATTGGATAGAGACTGTTCCTTCTCCCAAAGTTAAAAACAATCTACTACTACTCTAAAGGGTCAAAGAACATAAAGATTAAAATTTATTCAGAAACAGCAATGTGGTACCACTTTACACCTATTAGAATGGCCAAAATCTGGAACACTGACAACAACAAATGCTGGCAAGGACGTGCAGTAATAGGAATTTTCATTCATTGTTGGTGGGAATGCAAAGTAATACAGCCACTTTGGAAGACAGTTTGGCAGTTTCTTACAAAACTAAACATACTCTTACCATATGATCCAGCAATTGCGCTCCTTGGTATTTACCCAAAGGAGTTAAAAACTTCTGTCCACACAAAAAACCTGCATGTGAATGTTTATTCATGTTTATTCATAATTGCCAAAACTTGGAAGCAACCAAGATGTCCTTCAGTAGGTGAACGGATAAATAAACTGTAGTACATCCAGACAATGAACAATTATTCAGCACTAAAAAGAAATGAGCTATTAAGCCAAGAAATACATGGAGGAACTGTAAATGTGTATTACTGAGTTAAAGAATCCAGTCATTACTACTGTATGATTCCGACTGTATGACCTTTTGAAGAAGGTAAGATTATAGAGATGGTAAAAAGATCAGTGGTTTCCAGGGTTTAGGTGTGGGGAGAGGGATGAACAGGCAGTGCACAGAGGATTTTCAGGGCAGTGAAAATACTCTGTATGGTATATAATGATAAATATCTGTTATTATACATTTGTCCAAACCCATAGAATGTACAACACCAAGAGTGAACCCTAATAATGCTCTTGGTGATTATGATGTGTCAATGTAGGTTCATCAGCTGCAATAAATGCATGCCTCTGGTGGAGGATGTTGATAATGGGGGAGGCTATGCATATGTGGGGGCAGTGGTGTAGGTAAAACTCTGTATCTTTCTCTCAATTTTTATGTGAAACTAAAACAGCTCTAAGCAAAGAAAAAACTTATTTTATAGAATGTGTTTTGTTTGGGAAATACACTGTGTGATACTTTGTGGCCACTAGACCTTTTGACTTCTGATCCTCTCCCCTATGTGACATTGGGCACAGTCACAAAACTTTGTCTCAGTTTTCTCATTTGTAAAACAATCCTATTAACTATAACTACTTTATAAAGTTGTTGTGATGATGAAATAAGTTAAAAGCATAAGACCCTTAGGCACATGGTCTAAGCAAGGTCTGCCATGGGGTAAGTGCCAAATAACAGCCAGATGTCATGAAGGACACGGGGATGACTGTAACTTTCCACTCGTCTCACTATTGCGAAAGATCAGGTGGAGGCCTAGGAGGTCGCATAAGTTTATTTTGCACATTGCATCGTTTAGTATCTAGTAAAAACCGACAAAAGAGTGCATATACTTATATAAGTTCCTCTTTGATGATAAAATATTCTTTAGTCTTAGCTGATATATTTCCCTATGACTTACATTTCTTTTTCTGTTTCTTGGACAATTCGACATTTCAATTGTACCTTTTCCTTTCTCTGAAGAAATGCAAACACCTTTGCTTAAAAAGGATTAATTTGCATATTATCTGCCTGAAGGGAAATTCTAACCTTTCACGATATTAATAAAATCTGTCTTTATGAAGTTAATAAAAATAAAATTGAGAGTTTATTATAAGTCAAACACTGTACTAAAAGTTTTATTATTTTTAGTTTATTACATTCTCATAAGAAATAGGTATTGGTATTATCTCTAGTATACAGGTGCAAAAATTGAGGCATAGAGGAGTAAAAATATGTTTCCCCAGTCAATCTTCTAGTAGGCAGCAAAGCTAGAATTTCTATCCAGGTAGTCTAACTTCAGAGAGAGCTTACCGGTTACCAGATTCAATGTCAGGCACTTTATATTGATACTGCTGAATTTTACCAAATACTATAAAAATCTGTTTCAAAACACAGTTGAAACTAAACTGTGGTTAAAAGGTGAAAGGCCCTTTCATTCAACACACATATACTCCAGTGTGCTGGATTTCAGGCACCAAAGTCATTACCATGGATATGATAATATATAAGCCAACTGCAGATCCAGAAATAAGGCATTCAGATTATTTTACATTCTTCTCCCCTTAGTATATGGGTAATCAATAGCTTTTGACCAATAATATAGGTAGTTATTACACACATAGGGCTGTTTGTTGAATGCTGAGTAAAGCCACGGAAAAGTCAAAATGTATAGCTGTATAGCCTTAGATTTCAAGGGTCATAAAATTTTATTCAAAATGTAACAATAAATCTTAAACTATAGTAAGTAGTGATATACAAAAACATTGATTTTAAGACATCTAAGGGAGAAGAAATTATGAAAATGAGATGTTGAGTGTACTAACAGTAACAGAAAGAAAGAAAGTTCTGTTTTGTTATTTCATCATGTATCTAAGTAATACTAGTTTTGAACCAAGAGTTTCTTGGCTAAAAATGTAGTCCAAAAACCATCAGACTGTAAATCACTTTCATCTTTCACAGTTTTCAAAAATTAAAAAATGTAGCTCACAGTACTCTATACTCCACTGTCCAATTCAGCCTTCATTTAGTCTCTAAACTTGCTCTGGATTGGAACATAAAATTTCTTTGTCCCTCCTCTTTTGGTAGCTCATATTGCCACCCTAACAATCCTATAATCCTGAGTTTGGTAACAGAGTGAGAGCAAAGCTGTGTTTATGTGACAGTGAAGATTCAATGGAACAAAAATAAAGAATTCACCTGTTTTAAAAAAAGGTTTTTTTAATGTATGAAAAGAAGCACAACTGAACTATAGCTTCATAGAGTTTTATAAATTTACTGGTTGACAAATCAAAATGACAGAGAATATGGACTTTGGAATAAGATAAATCTGGTTTCAAATTACAGATCTTCTAACTAATGCATACAACATTGGACAATTTATTTAACCTTTAATCAAGTCTCAGGAAATGGCAATAATAATACCTACTTAATAAGTTATTATAAAGTTTAGTGTAGCAAATTACCTGTTATATGAGAAATATGATAAAAAATTACATTTCTAGTACCTTATATTTGGGTAGATGGAAAGGAAGATGGTTACTGTCTTATTTATATATGCAGATAGTGTATATTTTATTCAGCAAGCTTTCACTAATAAACAATTTTTTTTGATGAGCACTGAGTTTTAAATGGAGACACAATACAAAGTATAGAGAGATACAAGTTGAATTATCCAGTAAAACTCCAATAACTCAGGTTGCCTGACTGGAGCAAGGTCCTCCTTTCCTCAGCAGCCTGAGTCAAACTTATCTAAGGATCACCAGGTGCTAGCCACCAGCATCTTTAGAAAACCTCCTATGTGGCTGGAATTCTCACAAAGACTATCTGCTGTCTGAGTACCATCTTTTATACATTACAGTAGTTCCCCCTTATCTGTGGTTTTGCTTTCCACAGTTTCAGTTACTTGCAGTCAACTCAAATATTAAATAGAAAATTTCAGAAATAAATTATAAGCTTCAAATTATGCACCATTCTGAGTAACATGATAAAACTTGGTGCTGTCCCTTTTGGTCCTGTCTGGGACATGAGTTTTTCCTCTGTCCAGAATAGCCATGCTGTGTACACTACCTATCTGTTACTATACTGCATTGGAAAAAACACAGTGTGTATAAGGTTTGGTACTATCTGTGGTTTCAGGCATCCACTAGGGATCTTGGAATGTATACCTTGGGGATAAGGGGGGATTACTATATATCCAAGTTTGTTCTCACCCTTGTCCCATTAGAATGTTGAAGAGCAGGTGACAGGATTCCCATCTCAAAACTTTATTCCACTGTTTAGACAGCAATATCTTAGACCCAGTTTGTCTTTCTTTTGGATTAAGAAGCTACAGGAGACCTTTTACTTCCCTTTAGCTGAGCCTTGAGTTAAAAGCCTGTTACTTATATATATTACATGACATTATAATATTTGCTTTTTCCTATCTTGACACATAAATGCATAATAAGGCATGGCTTCTTTACTCAATGGCTTAAAATGTTTAGATACTATGATTTATATGTTAGAGGAACTAACATATTTTAATTAGAAGAAAATATTGAACATTTTAGATTAAATTTTGAGAAAAGGCAACATTTGGTTTTTATAGTGATTCTCAGAGTCCCTTGGTAATAAAACAAGTAGAGAGCAAGTTATAATGGCAGCCAGTAAGCTATGTATGATCATGGCCAGGATCTTTGCCTACTTGCTTGAGTCCATCTGGGGTTCTAGTATAACTTAGAACTGATAAGAATGCTATAGACTGAATGTTTGTATTATATGTTGAAAACCTAATAACCTAACCAAAAATTCATATGTTGAAAACCTAAGCATGAATGTGATAGTATTGGAAGGTAGGGTCTTTGAGAGGTAATTAGGTTATAAGGGTGGAGCCTTCATGAATGGGATTAGTGCTTTTATAAATGAGACTCCAGAGAGCTCCCTTAACTCTTCTGGCTTGTGACTATGCAACAAGAAGGAGGCCATCTAAGAACCAGGAGGCTGACTCTCACTAGATGCCAAATTTATTAGCGCCTTGTTCTTGGACTTCCCAGTCTCCAGAATTGTGAGAAATAAATTTTGTTGTTTATAAGCTACCCAGCCAGTGGTATTTTGTTATAGCAGCCTGAATGAACTAAGACAATGAACTGTTTTTAGAATCTTGTAAATCAGTGTTGACCTAATGATACCTGCCAGTATCACAGGAGCTGGCAATGCTGCATTTCAAAACCCATTCAAAGCAGTAACTTGTCCAAGAGTCGCACATTTCAAAATTCATTTGCATTCAGTCCATCCATCAATTGCTGTAATAAACGATATACCATTTACAAGCAGGAATTTGTGAGGAGATGTGGAAGGAGCAGGTCTTCAAGCACAACCTTTCCTAAAATTTAGAGTTATTTTTCCTTATGCACATTTTTCATATGATTTTATCTTTCTGTGGGAACCTGGCATCTTCTCACCTATAGCACTTCCTCATTAATCCTTGAAAAGTCTCGAGCTTAATCCAACTGTGCCCAACATCTATTGTCTTTAAAAATGAGAAACAATAAAATTATTTCATATCCCAGATCTCTCTAATGAACACTACAAAGGAATTCTGCTGGATGCCTCAATCCACAGATTAAAAAAATACATAATATTGGACAACTATAAAGTCACTGCATAAAAAAGAAGAAAGAAATACCTGATTTTACCTGGTTTAACGTCCTTATTTCTACTGACCAACCAATCAAGACATGTTATTTTAGAGAAGGACAAGCTTTTATCTTCCAAAGAAAAGAAGTGAGAATAATATAAGTAGACACAAAAGGTTACTCAAATGGATCATAAACCTCAATTTAAAAGCTGAAAGTATATAACTGTTAGAAAAAACACCGAGTGAATCTTTGTGACCTAGGTTTAGATAATGTGTTCTTAAATCAGACAACAAAAGAACATAAGCAAATACAGGTTAGTTAAACTTCATCAAAATTAAAAACTTTTGTGCTTAAAAGGGCATTATCAAAAATTTAAAATACAACTCACAGAATGGGAGGAAATATTTGTAAATAATATATCTCATAATAGACTTGCATCAGGTATATATACAGCACTTTAAAACTCAACAATAAAAATTAAAACTCAATTGAAAAATGGGCAAGTGATTTGAACACACATTTTTCCAAAGAAGATATACAAATGAACAATAAATACATGAAAAGATCCTGAATATATTAGCCATTAGAGAAATGCAAATCAAAACTACAATAAGATACTACTCTGTGCCCACTATGATGGCTTTTATCAAAAAGAAAATAACAGGTGTTGGTGAGGATGTGGATAAAATAGAACCATCATATATTGCTAGTATGAATGTAAAATGTTGCTCCTGTCTAGAAAAAGAATTCGGCAGTTCCTGAAAATATTAAACATGAAGCGGCCAGGCACAATGGCTCACCCCTGTAATCTTAGCACTCTGGGAAGCTGAGGTGTGATGGATTGCTTGAGGTCAGGAGTTGGAGACAAACCTGAGCAAGAGCCAGATCCCATCACTATTAAAAATAGAAAAAATTAGCTGGGCGTGGTGGCACACACCTGTAGTCCCAGCGACTTGGGAGGCTGAGGCAGGAGGATTGCTTGAGCCCAGGAGTTTGAGCTTGCTGTCAGCTAGGCTGATGCCACCGCACACTAACCTGGGTGATAGAGCAAGACTCTCCCTCAAAAAAAAAAAAAAAAAAAAAAAAAAGAAGAAGTTACTATATGATCTAGCAATTCCACCCCTCAGTATATATCCAAGAAATAAAAAGTTATGTCCACACAAATACTTGTAAACAAATGTTTACAGCATCATTATTCATAATAGCTAAAAATATATATGACCCAAATGTCTATCGACTGATGAATAGAAGAATAAAATATGGTCTATCCATACAATGGAATATTATTCAGCAATAAAAGGTACAATGTACTGGTACATACTGCAACATGTTTTGAAAATATTAATTACAAGAAGCCAGTCATAAAGGACCATATATTGTATGATTCCATTTATGTTAAATGTCCAGAAGAGGCAAATCTATAGAGTTACAATGTAGATTACAGGTTGCCCAAGTCCAGGGCTAGTGGAGGAATGGGGATTGACTTTTAGTAGATATGGGATTCCTTTTTGAAGTGATGAAAATTAGGTAATTGTAGTAATGGATGCACAACTTTGTGAAGATACTAAAACATTAAATTGCACACTTTAAAAGAGTAGGTGGTATGTATTTAAATTCTATCTTAATAAAGCTATGAAAAAAAGTCAGAGGTGAGATGTCATTTGAACAGGTGGCTAATGCCAATCCCATTGCTGCATCTCCAATGACAAGTAAGAGCAGAAAGCACAATGAACCCCTCTAGGGGAAACCAAAATGGCCTAGTTTCTAGGATTTGATGTAAGTGTTGCTAACCCATTGAGAACTAATAGATTTTGTGCAAGCTGAGTCAGCTTTCAGAAAAGATATGTCCCGAGTTGGTAGGTCTATCAGCAGGGTCTCTGCTGAAAGAGTTTTAACCACCTGTTAAATCAGGAAGAGGTTTCCCAGCTTTCTTCCTGCTAAGTTCAAGCATGGAAACGTAGAGAGCCAAAGGGCTTTAAAATTGCCACAAGGTATATCAAATCACATAGGAGCAGTCATGGCACCAGAGAGGGATGAATTCACCACTGAACATAACAATATATGGATAATGCTCAAATAGATAATCATGTTTATGACAGTATGATTGAAAAAAAAAAAAAAAGCAGACTTTTAAAATGACCTCTCAGCCAGGACCTGAGACATTAGTAACAATACAGAAAGGTCAATGGCTGTCACCTTCCGACCCTTAGATGATGCTCCTCATTATTATTAAATGCGTTTTAAAAGAAAAGGGCTCAAGGGCAGCTTGTAAGCACTTGGTAAACATATATGTGGAAAGACGGCAGGTGGACAATTAAGATGTTTGATATGCAAAATGAAAAATGTTCTCTCCTATAAAGTAATTTATATTACAATGTATAAATGAATGGCCAATACTCCTGTTTCCTACTTCAAAAGTTAATAGTTACATATTTTCATTTCATCAATTACTTTGGAAACAAAAGGCATGGTTTAAAATATATATTTACATACATGTGCCGTCAAGGAAGTGTATTGAAATGAGCTAATTAAATGAATACTAAAGGGAACAACTGATTATAAACACTGAAAAAATTATCAAGGAGAGCTTCTTCAGGAGACTATATACTCCATTTAAAAAAGAAATGTTTGTTTTGTTATTAAGATATTGGCAAGATTTTACCATAGCTAATCCACAGGGAATCATTGACAATTGATTAGTCTTCCTTACACTTTAAAAGATGACCTGCTTTAACTAAAGATACATACTCATTCAGAGTCGTGTTTACTTAATTACTTAACTATTTTCTTAGAGAGATTTAAGTGAGCTTTATAGAAGTCACTAGATTCAGTAAGCCCATAGACAACACTATCAGTTTTCTATAGCAGTTCTCATTTTTCTTAAAATCATGACCCATTTTATATCTTAAAAACAGCAACATTAATTTTAATTTGTCATATTGTAGGGTATAAATTGACTAAATGTTAATAGCATTCTTCTTGAGTAATCTGTTCTACATGATTAACCTAAAAATTGCCAAAACATTGTTTACTCTTCATTTGTAACTGAAGAAAAAGGCATGATGAGTCAGACAGAGTTGGGTTAATTTACTTTCTGATCTGTATTAAAACTTGCCACAATGATTCATAATCATTTTACTTGATATTTATTTTGACAAAACAACTTAATTTTGAAAGCAGCTCATTGCAAAATAGTTCAGGGCCAAAAAGTATTCCACTTCATAACTACAATTAAGTTGCATGGAAAATACAATTCTACTTTATTTTTCTTGCTTCTTCTCCATTTAATAAAAAAATGGGCAAAATACAGCCTCTGAAATCTTATAGGCATTCTCATTTGATGACTTTTTTTTTTTAATAAAATCAAAGTAGGTAGCTTGTGGTTTTATCACCATCTAGTGGGCTTCTTATGTGACAGCAAGTGAAAACTAAGGCAAGACAAAGAAGCAGGAAACAGGAGTGTTTGGCCATTATGCATTTGAAACTTTCCAGAATTTTCTACAAGGGAAGGGTTAAGGGGCCCACACTGAAGAAGGCACCTGCTTCTGTGTGCCAATTAAAAGAAAAAATTCTTAACTTGGCATCTTTACTTAAGAATGAGGAAACTGAGAAGTGACCACCCAAATACCTTCCTTTCTCATTTAAAATTGTTCTGAAAATGTGAAAACATCAAGGTCATTTTCAAAAGTATAAATTGATAGTGTTTCCTTTAAACAAATAATTGTGACCATAGTCTATTTGGCAGCACAATGGAAATAGCAATAGCTGATGAAAATAATATAGTGGAATGTTAAAAATATAAAACTCCTTTACCTTGCCTTAAAAAAGTAAGATTTTAACACAGCTGTTGAAATCTTTGTTAATAAATTAAAATATATATTAAATAAATAACAATTGGGTGACTTTAAACTCACTATAGCAAAAGATGGGATACAGTCACTTTTCAGTCAGTCTTTCAAAGCTACCTGGCATTAAATTAGATGAAAGCTGAGGAACCATAGTCTGTGTATATTCAATACTTCTCTTTATTACATATAATCCTTGTCATATACTATAACAACCTATGTATTTGAACTTTGCTTACCATATATATTTTCTTTGTTTTCAACTCGAAGAATTAAACCTAATCTAATGTAGACCTTAAAGACTTAATTCAATTTCTACCATATTTTACTTAAATATCTATACTCCATTCTAATGAAATCATTTTTTCTCATACTATCAATCAACTGCGGCATACTAAATCCAATAATTTTTTAAAAGTCTCATTCTTTCTGACGTTTAAAAACTATTTAATAGTTTGAAAATTGCAAATTTTAATCACTTCTTTTTTCCTGGATTCTATGAAAGAAAATATATAAATATGCTTTTCTGAATCTCCTTCTTTTTGTCTTCCTCACTTTCATTCACCGCCCTTTAAATGTAAATAAGGCCAGTTTCTGTGATCCTTCAATTTTCTTGCTTCTGTGACTTCAACTATCACCTCTACACAAGCAATACACAAATGCATAGTTACTGGTCTTGAACACTCACCAACATTCAGCTCTGTCTTCATTTCTGGCTTAGATGTATAAATATTTGTCCATCTTGTTTCTCATTTCAAATTCAACTTTTATGAAACTGTGTTCCAACCTAAAAAATCTACTTTTCCACTATCATTGATAGCATTATTCTCTTAACTCTTTAGAATACAATTTAACTCTCTAGACTTATAACCTGGTCTGAGCACATTCTAAGGAAATGTTACTTTAAGAACATTTCATTCTGCACAAGATGAGATACTTTTTTCTATACAGTCCATTCATTTTCTTGTCCCTGCATCTGTCCATGTCTTTCACATTGAAAAGCTCCTTCCTCTCCTCTGTATAGTCTAACACACCTTTTCTTAAAGATCAAACTCTTTGCAACCTCTATGTTGTGCTTCAGCTTAAATGAACTTGAGATCCGTGGGACTCGTTAAGGGTATAAGCTACATACACCTGTGGCTCTTTTGCTCTTGGTAGTCTATTTCTCCAACTAGATTAAAATCCTTTTGAGATTAAGCATCAGGTGATGGAACTGTGTATTCCCAGAATGAAACAGAATGTTCTACACACATAGGGTAGATATTCAGTAACTGTATATTGTCAATGTTGATGATATTAGAGTAGTCATCATTTTAATAGGTAACAATTACTAGGTAGTCAAGTTCAGTCATTTAAACACTTCCATTTGACTCCAAAATTTGATACCCGATCAAAGGTTTTCATCACCATTGCATTCACCACTTTTTTTCATTACCATTGAATCGAGGACCACACAGTGCTCCATCTATACTATATCCGTTTATTCAATTAATATTTATTGAGTTTCTTCTGTGTTTTAGGCATAGGACATAAACAAGATACACACACACATACACATAAATACAAGGATGTTTTTGGAGAGATGTATATTAAACAAATGATTATGTAAATAACAATAGTTAATTTTATTAGATGTTCAGCATATGTTAGACACTTTTATAGAGTTTAAACAAACTAGCACTTTCAACATATATCATAATTCTTTTATAGAGACATCATTTTCCTTATGTATAAATGACAAAAAAATTGAGTTGCTAAGAGACGTAAAAATTTGTCCATAGTCATCAAGCTGGTAATGTGTGTCGGGATCTTAATTTAGGCAATCTAACAACAGAGGCTAGACAGAAGAAATCCCATTGTAGGTTTGTTGGTGATGAAGTCTAAGGACCTAACTGAGATGTTTGGATATAAGGTAAAAGACATTAATGAAAACATCTTTGACTCTAAGACTTGGCTTTCCAATGGTCACAAAGCCAGAGAAGTTGTTATATGGCCATTTATACAGCCTTATTGATCCACCTATGAGAGAGGTAAAAATTAATTCTATTTTACAGACAAGAGAAATGAAATATATGTCACATGAATGAATAAATTGAGTTCTAAGGCATTCCTAAGCTTACCAAAGTTCTCAAAGCTAGAAAGGGACAGAGATGAAATCCAAACCCAACTTCACTAACTTCACATCCAGGTCTCATTGGTTATAATGCAATCGCCACTTGAGTGGGCAAGGCAAAGACACAAGGGCATTTTAATTTCATAGGGGAATCTCTTTATTCATTTTTTTAGCAAGAGTTTATTAAATAGCTTCCATATTCAATTATTGTTATAAAATATTTGACCTATAATATCTGGTCTGTGTTTGGCACCAATTTATAATATAATTTTGGAAAAAGCCATGTACATAAATATCTATAATATAAGGCCATATGTCATAAACCTCATATGAGTATTACCTAATTGTGAGGGAGCAGAGTATCTTTTATAGAGCTAATATAGCAGAAAACCCTTTACAATTCAGCTTCAGTCTCCCTCCGGCCCCCACCAAGGGTTTTTTTGGCTATTTTCTATGTGTTAATATTTCCTTCACTTGTGAAGATTTGGACTTGTTATACCCTTTGTTAAGAACGCATGGTACAGCAAGAACTAGACTGTTTGTATTTCATAGTGATTAATTTAATACAAATGGAAGATAGGACAAAAGCACAATATGATCTAAACTCTTTAATTTATATATCGACGAATTATAGTTGTACAGTATAGCTAATAATTGAGTACCATACATTTCAGATCACTAAGAATAGACCTTAAATGGTCTTATCCCTCAAAATACCAAATATTTAAGGTGATGGATAGAATAATTAGCTTGATTTAATTCTTCCATATTGTATTAAAAAATCATATCATCGATTTATACCTATATTCAGCATACTGTGCAATAGATTTCAAAAAACAATAAAACGTATTCCTCTTATCAAACTGAGGCTTTGTATTCTTTGATTATTATCCTCCCATTCACCCTACTCCCCAGCCTCTGGTAACCAACATTTTGCCCTCTGCATCTGTGAGTTCAATTGTTTTAGATTCCACACACCAGTGAGAATGCAGCATTTGTGTTTCTGTGTTGGGCTGATTTCACTTAGCATAATGTTCTACAATTCTGTTCACATTGTTGCAAATGACAGAATTTCTTCCTTTTGAAAGGCTGAATAGTATTCTATTGTGTATATATACCACAATTTCCTTACCTATTCATCCATTGCTGGATACTCAGGTTGATTCCATAACATGGCTATTGTGAGTAGTGAGTGCTGCAATGAACACGGGAGTGTAGATCTCTCTTCAACATACATCTGATAAGGGATTAGTATCCAAACTTCATAAAGAACTCAAACAACTCTATAGAAAGAAAATAAATAATCTGATTAAGAAATGGGCAAAGGGACTAAATAGACATTTTTCAAAAGAAGATATATGAATGGCTAACAGATACATGAAAAAATATTCTATAGTTTTTATACCTTGCACTATGTTATGTTATGTTTTGCTATTTGGTAATCTCTCTGATCATAACTAGAAGAAACCTTCTAATCTGGGCCCCAAATGAGGAAAGAAAAGTTGTAATTAGATATTGTAATTGTCAATCAACTTGGATATTAAACTGGACACAAGTCACCCCAAGTGAAAGGCACACTGAGCACAGTGGTCAACCAGGTCTTCCGAGATTTTTGAAACTGTTCAGAGAAAAATGATCACCTATCCAAGGAATGAAATAATAGCAGGGGCAACATCTGACTATAACTTAAGGTTATCTTGAATTAAAAATTAAGGATTTTTAAGTCCTTCTGAGTAATTCTTTCTTGACACTCTGAACTATTCTCTTAATTGTCTTCTTCTACAAAGCACAGATTAAATGATGTGAGGCCTAGAAAGAAGAGTTTCTCTTCTTATACCGTCCCACCCTTCCATCCCTTAAAACATATAGTCAAGGAAGGTATGTGTTGTTTCTATAAATCCTAAAGAATAAAATTTGATAGGCCAGAAGCAGAGAAATGAACAAGGATATGAAGGTTTCAAAGCCCCTTGTTTTGGAGAATAGTCAATAAAAAATAGTGAGGCTTTGTTTTATTTGCTTATTTATAGAAAAGATGTGAGTCATATGACAAGAAATGTAGGGTAGAGCCAGAATGTGGAATATGAGGAAACAGAAGAGAGATTTTGAAAATATATATATTTATAGGTAATGGTCAATAACACACAGGAGTATGACATGATCTCAGATATTATTCAGTAAAATTTGGAGGAAATTAAATTGCTATGAAGTTATTGCAGAAGGTAAGATATCAGAGGAAATGAAACCTGTTGGAATCAATTGTCTAAACCTGACCTAAGCAGTTATAACTAAGAATAAGGGAAATCTTTGGGGATAAAAATTATGGATACAAGATCTGTGGAAAGTTTTTAAAAACACAAACAGCATTGACAACTATTCCTAAAACCATGAGGTGAAGGAGAGGGAGGAGCAAAAGAGTTTAAGCCAAGAATGAACTACAGAAAAAAAATGAAATTAATAGAAATTATAGTTATAAGAGTAAAAGAACATTCGAAGGAAACAAAGATAGGAATAGAATAATAATTTTTGATCTAGAGAAGGTGTTTGGACATTTATTTGGAAATGTCCTTTAATAATTTGGAATTTCAGACCTGGCATACAGGAGAGAGAGAGAGAGATTTGGATTGCAGCATGTGACTCTTTTAAGGGAGAGAGAATGTAAAGATCCAGATAAAAAAGTAAGAGGAGGAAAAAGAGCCAGAAAAGAAATAAATAAAGAAGTTTAGAAAGTTAGGAAGAGAGTCAAAATAATACCAATAAGAGAGGTTTCTGATTCGACACAAGTAAAAATGGCATTGCTTTCAGCAATATTGTAATTAAATCTTCATGTTCAGAATTTAAAATTTCCTCTAAAACTGTTAATTATCTTTTATTAAGAATTCCAAGTAGAAGGGTCAGTTTAATTAAAAAAAAACGTAATTATTGAAGGAAAATTTGGCTTTATTCTAGCAATAATTCTTGCCAAAATTAATTTCTTTAAGATTAGAGTTATTCTAGAGCTGAAAGCAATTTGCACAGTACAAAAAAAAGAAATTATGGCCTCTATCAATCGAAAAATAAGATTTTTTAAAGACATTGATTCTAAGCTACAATTCTAATTTTAGATCAATATTTGTCTTTAAATTAATATCAACTTAATATTTTATCTAAAACAAAAGTGTTAGGGAAACTTGGAGCAAAACTTTTCAAATAACATTCTTGTATTCTAGAAAAGTCAAAATATTTTAAAGGCCATGACCTCTCTCAGAGTTACTGAAACATTTTATCAAAGACATAATATTCTTCAAGTACCGTGGAGACTACACCAAACACATCACAGATTATTATTTCATAACTTAAAGTAGCACATGAATATAATATTTTTTCAATTAATGTTTGTCTAGGCATCATGTGTCTGTCCATTCATTCATTCATTCATTCAAAAATTGAGCACTTGGGATGCATCGGTGAACAAAACAGACAAAAATGTTTGCCCTGTCATTAGACATGGTTGCAGTGCAAGACAATGAGTTTGAACCCAAACTATAAGTTGGCCCCACGAAATGTGGAGCATTAGCTGTTAAATTTATCAGTATATTTATGCTCTGTATGTGTAAAAATATTTTCTTTTCCCTCAGAAAAATCTGTGTTTTTCAAGTGCAGGGGAAGCAGAATGATCTTTAATCCTGTCTACTTTAATAATACTTGTATTATTAATTCTTACTAAAACATCCTAATAGTCTCACTCCTAAAAAGCATACATACATATTTTTTCACTGAGTTTATAACAAAAGATAAAAGACAGGTCCAATTCCAAACAACCGATCGTTGAGATCCCATGTCTGAACTTTGTCCTTCCTGGAGGGACCGTACATTTTGCACCTAATTAAAGAGTGACTGAGTGATGGATTAGTACTCTCAATGATTTTCTGATTTAGTTGACTAACTGAAAATTTCCACAGGGCAGAGTGCAATTTACTTGTGTGCCCCAATTAGCACTGCTAACTAGGGCACAAAATCGGCATAAAATTGGGCCCTGATTTGGTATCGGCCACCATCCAGAGAATGGCAAGTAGCCAGAATGACTCAGAGGGAATTCTTTAGCTCCTTCCTTCTGTTATTTGCTAAATCACACAGTAGTCCGCTGTTAATTTAATAGAGAAATTTACAGTTTGTGGATTATTGTGGATTATGAAAAAGCATGTGGTTTATTAAGAAGGGTGTAAAGATTGAAAGCTTCATACTGACTGGGAGATTGAAGGGCAATAGAGGCACAGGGAATTATTTTCTAGAAGGTTTTGTGTGCCAAAGCTGAACCCCAAAAGCATCTTCTCATGTAGATAGAAATACGCTAAAATGTTGGAAGTAATTTTATACCTGACAGAGAAACCTTGGGCCATATTTTCATAAATTGTTTTTTTTTATAAGGTCCATGTAACCAAAAAATGAAATTTCCTATCTGTGCTTTATAGGTTTACTCTGCCATCTTTTATAATATTTCAGAGGGCTACAGAACCATATTTAGTGAACAAGACTTTTTAACACATTTGTTTGCCATTTGAAAGTCCGACATTTTCTTTAATCCAATATTGCATTTTCCTGCTATTTATTCATTTAATAATAGGCTTCAATACAAACACATAGTAATGTTACCAAAAGGGCAAGTGCAGTAAATAGCCTTATGTAGGAAAGTCTGCCAGCTTTTCATAATGCAAATTGGGAATCTTGTTAAAACATGATTGTGCATAGGACCTTTACAGAATGAAAACAACTCTTCTTCAGAAACCCTCTTGACTTTGCTTAAATTGTATTAGAACAAAAGAACAATCGTGGCTCTTTGATTAACCTCTCCTACGCATGGTCTCTCCTGCGTAAATGCTGCTGGCACCTGGCCAGTGCTAATACAGGTGAGGTTCTTGTGACAGCACACTCAGAAAACAGAAATGAAGTAGCAGGCTTCAAACAAACTCAGTTTAGGAGAGCATGCAGATATGGTTCAACCGTGGCCTCCAAAACTTAACAACCACCTTCTACAACTATGGCACTAACACTAACCTCCACACCAGTAGCATGAGAGCTCTGTGGTTCTTGACCAGCCTATGCTGTGCATTAATGTTCTGTGATGCACATTTTTTTTTCAGTGTGATAGATGCAGTTTGCAACCCTGCATACTTTTGTATTATAATTTTGCCCTGCTAATTGTCAAATGCCAAATTTAATTCCCATCAGTAACATTATTTAAACAATTGTTTAGAATACTTTGGAAATTTTTCACTGCAGGTATCTATAAACCAAAAATATAATCTAGTTCAAAAAGGTGTGGGATGAATCCAAAGACAAAACTGAGATGATTCTTTTGTGTTCAGTTCACTACTCTAACAATTATGGACAAAGTTAATTACCTTTGTCTTCCTGATGAGAAAATAACCCATAGAATTAAGAAAGAAATTATATATATATATATATATATGTGTGTGTGTGTGTGTCTGTTTATATATACATATATGTATATACACATCTATATGTGTGTGTGTGTCTGTTTATATATACATATATGTATATACACATCTATATGTGTGTGTATATATATATGATAGTACATCAGGTCATGTGGCTGTATTCATGAATTTATATTTGTAGTTTATTTAGCCCAGACCACATTTTAAGTTATTAACAAAATTACTGAATCCCAGCTTTATATTGGTGGTGTGTGTGTGTGAGAAAGAGAATGAATTACCATTGGGTGAGAAAGAGGAAAAGGGTCAAGGAAGAGGAGGAGGATAAGGAATAAGAGGAACAGAAAGTGGAAGAAAGAGGAGGAAAAAGAAAAGGAGAAAAGAAGAAGAGGAAGAGAAAATAATTTTGGCTTTATTTTTACCATGGAGTAATTTATATGTAATTAGTCATGCCTGAAAATTCACTAACTCTAAACAACAAGGATTGTCTTTAGACTTGCCCAATGCCATCTCTAGCTTATTTCACAGCTCTATGAGTCTGGGTGATTTTGTCTATATATGAGTTTTTAAATCACCTTAGTTCAACTTTCATAAGGTTGAAAATTCCCCTGTTCAACTACTGATTGGCAACTGGAATTATCAATTTTGGAATTAATGCATAATTCAATTAATTAATTCAATTAATGCATATGAATAGCAATGACTAAGACTAAGATTTGTTATATAAAAGAGACAGCAGAAACTTTTCATAATTCAGAAGGAAAGTTGGAACTTTCTAGTGCTCTTAAAAGCTAAGGAGATACTTGATTATTATATAAAAGTCACTTGATTTTATAAGTTTCACCAATTACACTCATTTTTATTCCAGTTATTATGTTTGTGCAATCTTATCATTTAATAATAATCAGATATGACCATAGCCTAAAGAACATGATAAAGTCATAATTATTACCTACTAATTTACCTTTATCTTTAATATTAGCCATAGACTTAAGGCCTTTGTGACATTTTAGTTTAGTTATCAACATATTTCAGTTGTAACTTAGGCTTCATTAGCATTTTACTTCTTGTTTTGATTACCTCGCTATCAGTTATATGCTCTGAGTTCAATTTTAATATTTCTGTAATTAGTTGAGAAAGGAAGTCTAGAAATCCCCACTAATGAACCCTTTTGATTTTGCTGTTTGTTTTTCAGTATTTATAAGATACTTCCATAAGTAGCATGTAACTTGATCTTTGCAAAAATATATGTGAGGAAGTTGTACACATGATATTGTCCTTATTTTACATAGGATAAAACTGAGTCTAAAAAAGTCAATTGGCTCTTAGGTCACCCACTTGGAATTAAAATCTTGCTCCACTCTTTCTAGTATCATACACATTCTTTCATTTATCTTAGACAAAGTAGATTTACCTATGATAGCTTTATATTTGTCTGTGAATGAGGGACTGAAATGCAGTATCAGTATGAATTTTTACATGTTAAGATGCAATCATGTACAAAAATGAACAAAAAAAAATAATAAACCTAAATGTAAAATGCAAAACCATGAAACCAGGAGAAAAGATAGGTGACCTTGGATTTGATGCTGACCTTTTAGGTATAACATCAAAAGCACAAACCATGAAATGAAAACGTAAGTTGGACTTCATAACAATTAAAAACTTCAGTGATATGAAAGATACTATAAATGAAATAAAAGACAAGCCACACACACAGAAAAAAATCTTTGCAAAACACATTATCTGATAAAGGACTGGTATCCAAAAATATACAAAGAACTCTTAAAACTCAACAAGAAAATACACAACTCAATTAAAAAGTGGGAAAAATATCTGAACAGACACCTCGCTGAAGAAGGTATGCCAATGGCAAATAAACACATGAAAAGATGTTCAACATCATATGTCATTAGAAATTGCCAGTTAAAACAATAATGAGATACTATTATACACCTTATAGAATGAACAAAATCTAGAAAACTGGCGAAGTCAAATGCTAGTGAGGATGTGGAGCAACAGGAACATTCATTCATTGCTGGTGGGAATGCAAAACAACAGCCACTTTGGAAGACAGTTTGGCAGTTCCTTACAAAACCAAACATACTCTTACCATATGATTCAGCAATTGTGTTTCTTGATATTTACCCAAAGGAGTTGAAAATTTATTTCCACACAAAAACCTGCACATGAATGTTCATAGCAGCTTTATTCATAATTGCCAAAACTTGGAAGCAATCAAGACGCCCTTCAAAAGGTGAATGGATAAATATATACTGTGGCACATTCAAAAGGTATAATATTAATTAACAATAAAAAGAAATGAGTAGCTGGGCACAGTGGCACACACCTGTAATTCTAGAAGTTTGGGAGGTTGAGGCGGGAGGATTGCTTGAGCCCAGGATTTTGAGACCAGCCTGGGCAACATAGTGAGACTGCATTGCTACAAAGAATAAAAAAATTAGCTGGACATGGTGGCCAGCTACTTAAGAGGCTGAGGCAGGAGGATTGCTTGAGCCCAGGAGTTCGAGTCTGCAGTAGGCTCTGATCATCCCACGTGCCAATGCACTCCACTCTGAGTAACAGAGCGAGATCCTGTTGCAAAAAAAAAGAAAAAAAAGAAAAGCAAAAAAAGAAAAAGAAGAAAACAAATGAGCTGCCATGCTACAAAAAGCCATGGAGAATTGGAGAACCCTAAAATACATATTACTAAGTGAAAGAAGCCAATTTGAAAGGCTACATACTATATGATTCCAACTGTATGACAATCTGAAAAAGGAAAAACTATAGAGACAGTAACAAACATCAGTGGTCGGTAGTGGTTTGGGGGAGGGAGAGATGAATATGTGGAGCACAGGGGATGTTTAGAGCACTGACAGTCTCATGTGTGATACTACAATGGTGGATATGTGTCACAGTCTCCTTGTTATTAATAAAACCTATAGAATGTGCAACAGAGAGAGTGAGTGCCGATGTAAACTGTAGACTTAGTTATTAATAATGTATCAATATTGTCTATCAATTATGACAAGTATACCACACTAATGAAAGATGTTAATAATAGAGAAATGGCTGGGAGTGAGGGTGTGGTTGAGTGAGAGGATATATAGGAATTCTGTATTTTCTGCTCAATTTTTCATTAAACCAAAAGTTGCTACAAAAACAAAGTCTACTAATTAAAAAAAAAGATTCAACCATGTCAGAAAAATATATACCAAAAAGTCGTTATAATTTTCTGTGAAACTTGTTTTTACAGAATTAGTAAAGGAGAGGACCACTGGGCTCCGATTTAACAAGCCCATAAAATGTTCAAGGAAAAACTCACAATGAAAGATGAAGAGATAAATTTGTGATTCTTCTTCACTCAATGAATCTCCAAAATCTTAACTCTTAAACTGTTCCACCTACAGTGGTTAAAAACAAAAACTATAATCTTAAGCACAGTGAGTATCAATACAGATAATAATCATATCTATGACAAGAAAATGTGTATGAGTGATGTCTGTCTGCATTTAGTGGTGAATTTTGCAGAATATTTTTATTTGGAGCTCTTACTGTTAAAAGTATAATAGCATAAATATAAGACTTTGATATACCCATCTGCTAAAATACACATATATATTCAAATGCATATACAAGCCTATGCATTCAAAAATGCACACTATTAATGCCTTGAGCTTAATCTTCCACAGGTAAATATACCTAAATTATAACTTTCTACATGAAAATCTCTGAATTGAAGCTTTCACATCCCTTTCTGAGGTAGAATAATATCTATGTCTATTTAATTTTGATCAGGAAGTCCTAGGAAAGTGACCATGCCATTTTCCCCACTGAGAATAATGGTAGGACTTCTATCAGCCCCCACAAATAACAATTAACAATAATAATAATGGTAATGTGAGTTTAAGCTATAATAACACCCTAGATGAAATGAAGATCTGCCATCCTCTCTGTCACTGCACTAAGCCAGCTTGCTAATCAAATACTGGCAGAAAGAACTGAAGTTTAAATGGCATCATTATTATGATTTAAATATAAGTTCTTGTAAGAGACTGACAACCTTGGAAAGTAAAATCATCCATTTATCCACAAAGTAGATAGAGCACTTGCAGTGACAAAGCTTGCTTCCCCTCCACTGACCTGCCAAATAGTTTGAACTCTTTTCCAAAACACCACATCTGGTGAGATAAGAATCTTAACCATTAGGAAGCAAATACTCACATCATCATAACTAAAATAACAGTCCTGGCAAACTGAGGGAGTTAAAAAGCCCTGTGGGCTGTTCCCAGAAGACTCACAGAATGTTCAGGCTACTATGAGTCTCAAGAAATTGGTATATTATTCTTCCTTTCTCAGGAATTTTATATAGAACAGAACGTAATTAAACTGAAGATGTGAGGTATATTTGAGCTTGCCTTCCATCTTTGAATGTTATTGCATGAGACCTTTTGAGGATCGGATATTATATAGGGGCTTGATGGGACAGATCCATATAGTCAGTTAGTCTTTTCTTACTCTCTACTTTCCAGTCTACCCAGTTATTTCTTCCTTTTATGTCTCAAAAGTCATGGAGGACACCATAAGCAGATTAAAGTATTGATAATCTAGGCAAAGAATTTATGAAGAAGACCCCAAGGGCAATCACAGCAACAAGAAAAATAAATAAATAGGACTTGATTAAATTAAAAAGTTTCTGCACAGCCAAGGAAATAATCAACAGAGCAAATAGACAACCTATAGAATGGGAGAAAATATTCACATGTTATACATCTGATAAAAGACTAATGACCAGAATCTACAAAGAACTCACGCAAATCATCCAAAAAAAAAAAAAAAAAATCAAACAACCCCATTAAAAAGTGGTAAAAAAAACATGAACAGAAGCTTTTCAAAAAAAGATAGACTAATGGCCTATAAACATGTGAAAAAATGCTCAACATCACTAGTCATCAGAGAAATGCAAATCAAAATCACAATAAGATATCACCTAACCCCAGTGATAACGGGTTTTATCAAAAAGTCCCCAAACAATAGATGCTGTCATGGATACGAAGAGATAGGAACACTTATACACTGTTGGTGGGACTGCAATTAGTGCAACCTCTATGGAAAATAGTATGGAGATTCCTCACAGAATTAAAAGTAGACCTACCATTTGACCCAGCAATCCTACTACTGAGTATTTGCCCAAAGGAAAAAAAAAGTCATTCTATCAAAAAGACACCTGTACTAGAATGTTTATTGCAGCACAATTCACAATCACAAAGATGTGGGATCAACTCAAGTGCCCATCAATTCATGAGTGGATTAATAAAATGGGGTATATGTATACCATGGAGTACTACTCAGCCATAAAAATGAATTAATACCTTTTGCAAAAATCTGTATGGAACTGGAGACCATTCTTCTAAGTAAAGTAGCTAAAGAATGGAAAAACAAACACCACATATACTCACTATTAAACTGGAATTAACCAATCAGCACTCATGTACACAGATGGAAGTAAAACTCAATAGAAATCATCCTGGTGGGAGGGGGGAGATGGGGATGGGCGAAATGATACCTAATGGGTACAATGTACACTATCTGGGTAATGGGTACACCTATAATTTTGACTCAAGCAGTACAAAAGCAAATCCAGGTAACTTAAACATATGTACTCCCATAATATTCTGAAATTTAAGAAAGCACTTATCACTTACATAAAACTAAAAAAAGTATTAATAACCAAATTCCCATTGTAATTTCTCTAATTGAATCAACATCATCTGACACTGTCATGGTTGCCATTGACTTATTTGAGTTTTCCATGATATTTCATAATTACTTTATGGCCTTTTCATTCTTCCTGAATCAGACACCTTCAGAAATGAGATTCTTTTTTATTGGAACAAATGTCAACAATATATATAATAATAATAAAAACAGATTGCCTTTCTGAGCTCTGTGATGGGTGATCGATTACTGTACATGCCTTACCTGTCTTAGCCAATTCAATCCTCAAAACCAGCCTGACTATGATTATCTGCAACTTACTGATGATAAAACTGAGATCATTTCACAAATCTAGTAATTGATGGAACTTATTTATAGGGATAGGTAGTCATGTTCTTCCTCCCTCACCAATAGTTTAAGTGATATAACACCAAGTCCACAAGATGTCCAATACTACATAAGTTATTATCAAATTCCATTTAATTCAAAATTAGATTCAAGAGAAAGAGTTTTACCCACCAGCACATTCTATTATTCTGGATAATCATATTATACCCTCTATAGGAAGATTCATCGTCATCATTTCTGCCTTATCTTCATATTTCCTTATGGACAGTCAGGCTAACAGCAAACTTACTTCACTTCAGCATAACCTCTTCTTCAATATTTCTATATTCAGAAATTCCGCTTTGGCAACATTTGGCTTCCCTCAAATCATCACAGATGTGTATTTGATGAATGACTAAAATCTAGGAGAATTCCTTAAGAGTCATTATTTCAAAAAGTCATTTCACAACTGGAGATAATGATTCATGTAGAACAATAACAAAATATGGGTGGGATAAGTCAGAAAGGATCTGCCACAAAAACATGATAAATTCCATATATAATGAATAGCTAATTCCCTATGTCCTAGTTCTTCATAACCTACATTAACCTTCTTCAAACAAAACCAAAACAAAACAAAATTCACCAACACCTCCACAAAAACTCATACATACATACACATATAATTTTATACAGACATTGTAAATGTGTTAAAACATTAAATAAATTAATTTCTAATTAAAAAATAATCTCATAGTGAGATATTAAATGAATGTCATCACTTACTCAAAAATGTCCATGGCAAATACTGTTAATTAATTTTATTGATCTTTCACAACAAGCTGGTATAGTGTATTGGAATAATTTTTAATAAATTCTCCATTCAGTAACATCCAGAGTTAGATTATAAGACAAAATAAATTTTTGATTTTTGGTTTCATTAAATAATATTTAAATTTCCTGAGAAAGTTAAAATACTAAACCAAATTAGCTATTGTTGGCAGAGGCATCATTATTACACCAGCCCCAAATATAGTAGAAAATACGATACATGTATTTTATTATGTTGTGACTCTTTTTTCAAAATTGTCTGTCACAGTTAACTAGTATTTTGTGCTAGGCATAGAGCTCAGCAGTAGCCCTCACAGAACTCAGCTTCTCGTTTGTAAAAGTGTTTTCTTTCAAGTTTGCTACCATGTTGAGCTGTCAACCAGCCTTTTTGTGTTTTTTTAGGTTTTCTTTACTGTATTTTCCCTATATAGGAGAAAAATGTTAATTCCTATAGAATCAATCTGCTACCTTTATTTTTCAAGGAACAGGGTCCCTTCTAGAGAAGTATATTAAAAGGAAGCAGAAGAAAATTTAAGAAACTGAAGCTCATACTCTGAAGATTCCATGTGGGATACAAAATTTTAAGTATTTGCAAAGTCATTATTTTATTAAAGAGGGAAATATAGGAACCTGAAAAAATAAAATAAAACTATTCCCCAAAAGAAAAACATCTCAAAGTTCATTTTGTATTTGTTGAAATTTCTACATACTTTAAATGGAAAAATAAGATGATAATGGCCCTTATACTCCAAACTCTGTCCCAATGTCATCAGAATCACTATTATCTTTCCAAGAATCATACTTTTTTTTCATATAGTGTCGGTTAGTTTTACTCAAGGTAATTATTAATATATAAAGCTGAGCATTGTTCTAAGAAGTTGTTTATTTAAGGTAGATAATTCTGACAAGAATGGAATGTACATTGTCTATAATAAGAGCTTTGTGTTTTTGTTTTTTTTTCTTCTCCATAAGGAGGTAGACGCATTTCTCTACCCTGACTGAAAATAATGCCGATGAAAATGGGGGAACCAGGGGCAGATCTTACAGGACAGTTAACTGATTGAGGAAATGGTGGTCACACTGATGGTGAGCCTCAATGTTTAGACTATCAGCATTCTCCTTTTCTCCCACTTCCGCCTCACATTTTCATCACATTGACTTGACAGGGACATCAGAGAGGATAGAATTTTCTTTTTATTCTTGTATTATACTACCTAACAATTTTGGATAATTACACAGGAAGCTCAACTCCATCAATGTTTTTTCTTATTAAAAGAAGTTTAGAAATGGGATGAGATTTATAAGATATTTCACCAAGCTTCTTAAGTTGTAAAGTCAACTTAAGAAACTGAGAAATAAAGAAGTTCGGGGCTTTTAACAATACCATGCAGTTAAGTAGATGATTGACTCCAGATTCCTACTCTGGTATAATTTTACTACCTCATATTGTCTCTGAAATATTTCATATAGTTTCTTTCTAGTGGGTTTGTTGACTTATGCTTTACTTATTGTTTTTTTACTTTTATCAAAGTTCTTCCAGACATGCATGTAGTCATTCCCTCATCAAATGGAGTCCTTATGAAATATGGCATTCCATAGTCTGGTGACAAAAAGATAAAATACAGCCATGAAAACATGTTCTTATTCTAAATTTTAAACACAATTTTAAACCATGACTACATCAACAGAGCTATGATTGTCAAGACAAAATGCTCTTTTAATCTGAATCTAACAATATTGATCAATCTTTATAGTAGAGTAGACTTGAGAAATGTGAGTACATAGTCAATGTAGACAAAGGAGAGTTTAGGATTTGAAAAAAATCTATGGGGGAACTGCTTAGTTTTCCTCAATGAATAGAAGTCCAGTGTATATCAGAAGGCTTTGCCAGCCCGTCCTTCAATGCAGTAGGCTTGGCTTTACCATGGGCATCTCTAATTCAGAGCCTAACAAAGCCCAGTGAGAATATTTTGTGTTCTGCCAGCCTATTCACCAACCCTTCAGAAATTCAGGCTGAAAACCCTCTGTTTTTTAGCCGCCTCATTTCTTAGAGGAATCTTCATCTTTCCTCTCATTTCTCAGTTCTATTTTTATATCACCTTAAAAAGTTTGCATATACTCTTTAAACTTTTGGTGCAGACATCCTCTACTTGTGAATATTTACTTATTTATAAATTAATAATTACCTACTTATAAATTATGACTCTAATAATAATTTTTGCATTATAAAATATATACAAAACATGGACATTTTTAAAGAATAAGATGATGTCAAAATAAACACTATTTTAAATGATTTCTAAGTTTTTGTTAATAGTATACGACATCTTTGTGTCCTCACTAAAATATTATTAACCTTATTTTGGTGATAGTAATGTGATAAAATTCACTATATCATTTTTGAAAATATTTTTAACATTTTAATGATAAGGAAATTCCTGATTCAGTTTATTTCAACCATTGGACTTAATGGATGTCATAGCTTTAAAACACACTTTGCAAGAGTGTGTAGATAGAAAAGAAGTATAACAATATTTTACTTTCTAGTTAATTATACATATTTTTCAATATTTCCACCATTTAAACAAAGCTTATCTGTTTAAATTTATCTAGGAACTTTCTACTCTCCCTGATGTCACTCATTTTTTTCTTTACAAGCTAATTGGAAACTGTAGCATTTCTATTTTATAACAAATGAATTCAATACTCATTAAAATTCTTCACCTGGCAAGTTTTAAAATGTTATAAATTTTCAAGTTTTTAATAATAATTGTCATCATAACAAATAGTAATTGAAAACTTCCTATGTGACAAACAGTCTCTTAAATTTTTCTATTATAATCTCATTTGTTCCTCATAGCAACCCTACGAAATAGGTATTATTTCTTAACTCTATTTACAAATGAACAAACATGTAACAGCTTAGATAAGGGATGGAGCATTTTTCCCAATATCTTCTAATAACTCTTCATGTTATCGGTTTTTTTTTTAAAGTTGTCACTGTCTCAGTTGTATATCTTAACTTGAGGGAACGGTGCAATGTAGCAGAAAGGCTGTGAGTCTGTGCACACACGTGTGTGTATATGTTTATGTTCTTAAAGAATATCTGCCATATACCATAGTACTAATGGTCATTATCACCCCAGAAAATTGCAGCAAATTCAAAACACTTTTTCTGTGTACAAATTCTATATTAGCTTACAGAACACTTTTACACACCTGGTCACAAAATAATAAACAGCATCTGCATGGTCACTCTCGATATTTTCACATAGCAATTTAAAAATGTTATTAAAAATGTGATCCTAAATCCACAACACCTGGCACATGAAAACTGCAACTGGCTGCAACAAGGTGTGAGCAAGCCCCAGAGGGAAAGAGCTACCATCAAGATTTCTTCCAGCTCCTCCACCCTAGCTCTAAACACATATTTCTGAAACACTGATCCAGGGTCAGGCAGGCCAGACAGAAATGCATCATTTCCTTCTTCTTTAGAAGAAAATAAGTATAGCTGTTTTAATGGTTCATCGTTCATTTTCTCCCAGGGTTTTGAGCACCCACGTTGGAGTTTAATTCTGCCTGTACCTGTGCTGCCATTGGAAGTAGAAATGTTACTAATGTCTGCTGCTGATGATGTGAAGACATCTAGAACCAGATGGTCTTTTCTGGAGACACTAGAGGTTTCTCTGGTTTCAAAATCAATTTCCATTCCCTCAGCTGACATGTAAAGGAAATTAAACATCTTACAGAGACTTACACTGCAAACCAGCTCTCTGCTTGCGGAGACAAAATGAGTTCAGAAATGGCTGGGCGGAGCTCAAGCCCATACTCACTATCTCACCTCATGTCAGGATTTAGGCTGTTTGGAAAGAAGATTAATCCAAAACAGTATTTTTGCTATGGCACCCTTTTCTCTGAAAGGAAAAAAGAGAGAGAGAAAAAGAAAATGCTGAAAACAATCATACTTTGGTAAAAAGAACTCTAGATTAGAAGTCAAGAGATACTTAATTTTATCTTCTAGACCTCAATTTACTCAACTGTAAAATGAAAGTGTTAGTAGAGATCAGTGATTTTCAGCAAAGCCTTTTGTTCCATGATGTCCTAGGTGGCAATGAAAAAGTGAATAAGGATGAGAGCTCAAAATAATCCTTCCCTCCGCTAACAGTGGCTTGAATGGTCACTCCAGGGAACCTGGAAGTGCTGCAGAACACGATTTGAAAAACACTAAACTAAGTCTCAAGAGCCCTCTCTAGCTCTAAGACACTATGATCGATGAGTCAGGAAACCTAATTCAGTTTTGTACCTTTTGCTCGCCTCAATAGAGGATGACTTAATATTATAAAATGGGAAATTTATGTAACTCTGTCACTTAAAGGCAGAAAAATTGTCCAGCGAGTTCTACTGAAATGTTTTCATCTAAACGGAGTTTATCCTCAACAAGTTCACTGAGGTCATTAACTAGACCCTTTGTGTTCAACCATTCCTAAATGAATTGTCGCTATTCATTAACCTTTTCTTTCTTATTAAAGAGCGGCATTAGAAATCATCAATAGAGGAGTGCTCAGACTATAGTTCTCTTGATGTGTATTCTTATTTTTGCCTTGCTTTCTGAGGTCAGCAAACAAGTCAAGCTCCCGGAAAGGCACAGAGGCAATGCGGACATGGCTATATAAAGAAGGCTTTCATTAACCCTGCTGACCCACCATAATTTCAAATGTCAGCAGCTAATCAGAGACTCACTGACATCATCAATGGATGGAGAGAAGAGATATCCCGTGGGATACATCTTTTCTCGAAGTCTGAAATATATATTTATAACGCCACAGGGTTACTTTTGCTCTGAAGCGACGGTGGGAAAATTTCCCTCTACTATTGAGATACATGCTTCTAATGCTGAAGTCGATGATTAATTTTGACAGAACAGTGAAACCATTTATTTAAATGTGAGAAACTGACTATATTATTGGCTTCCGTTCTACTAAATTCTCCCGTGGCATTTTGACAACATGGGCAGCTGGAATATTTGGCTCACTAATCCAGAAAAGAAAAGGTAAGCTAAACTATATTTCTTGTTTATGAAGAATTTCTCTCCATGATTCTTATTTATCTCAATGGGAAAAAAATAGAATAAAGTATTCATAATTTCTTCAATTGCTACAGTTGCTAATATAAATGTCCAATAATTTGTCCATTTCCCAGAATCACTCATCTCAGGCATGCAGCAGAATATTTAAATGAATTCAACCAAACCCAAAAGTGAAAGTTTGCCTAAGACAGGGAAGAATTTACAAGGTGAATTTTATTAATGTTATAGCTTATATAAAACTTACATTTAAAATGGGTTTCTTTTGTCAAAACATTGCTTGGGCCATTACCGAATAGTTCTAGCCACATACACAAATAAATGTGCAATAACACCCCATGTTTTTAACATACATGATGTGCAACTCCTGATCTCTACAAATTATTTTACATTTCCAAAAACTTAACCAGATAAGTATTCATTCTGACTTGAAACCCTTGTGCCTTTCATTAAATTCATTAATCTTGCCCCCATTCATTATGGAGGAAAGGAAGAGTGAGACAATAAACACCTGCTACCTGGTATGAAATAGGTACCTTTGCATTTAATTTAATCCAACTCATTTTATTTAAAAACTATTCCCTAAAGACTTAACCTTATACTTAAGAACAGTTAGATGATAGGAACAAAGAAGTAGGAAACGAAAATGGATCATATACCCTTTGGGATAAAATATCACTATATAAGAGTAAGAAAGACTAAGAAACACAAGCACAAAAAAAGAAATTGAGACAATAAGAAGAAATATTCTAAAAACTGGACTTTATATGGGATCATTAGCACCTAATTTTTAAGGTTAAAAAGCTCTCAAAATGCAACATAAAAATATCTAAACCTAAGGCTATATCCTCTGTTGTGAGAGAATTTCAGTTTAGTCACAAACTACAACATACTAATACTAATAGAGTAATCAATACCTTTAGTCTTTGTCAACTGCTTTATAATAATCCAGAAAAGAGTAGGCTGCTATATCACCAAATTATTGATGGAATAGCTTTTCAAAATTGGTGCCACATTTTGCAACATATATAAGTAGGCAGTGATTCCTTCTACATAGTTGTAGAACAACAAAAAAATCACTCTATACTCATTTTTACTTCTACGCATGAAAATCCAAGATATTGATTTTATTATGGAAATATCATAAAATAATAAAGTAGTGTTCTGGAGCTTGAGTTCGGATTTTGCCTCTTTTTATAACCTCTTGGGGATCACTTAATATCCTTGGTATTTTTATGAAGATCAAAATAATTTCATAATCTCATGTGAATCACTTAATCTCTCTTGGATTGAATATTTAATAAAAGAAGCAATAACAATTTCCATTGAACTGATCTATCACTGTTGAGGCTCTAGAACACGTATACACTTCTGCTCCCATATTTCAATCATATGCTTACCTTCAGTTGTGTTCATCCACAAATCAGCTTCTACCAGATATGCCTGTTTTATCATCAATAATTTAGTTAGATATGAGAGAAACTGATAAAATATATGTGTAAAAAATATTTAAGTCAGTATAAGAGAGACAAGTACAAAAGTTATGACAAGAGAATGTTTCATTTGAAAACTCATTGAAGTACAAGTATACTTCAATTTGTGTCCCCACTTAAAGAAAAGCAGAATTGAAACCATAGAATATTTAACATAACATTTGTTTTTGTGAAAAAATTCATTTCAAATCCCAATCAACAGGCTCATACTTCAAGAAAAGACTTAGATCCTATATCAAAAGATTGCTGAATAGCTGTGCATGATTGGAACTCAAATGAAATGTTTAAGGTATTAAATATCACTTTTTATGCCCCCTGATACTTCAGCTAACCAACCACTTTCAGATTCTAATATCTTTGAATAAGAGGGATTCAAAAAAGATAGATAAATAAATAGAGAAATAGTAGACAACTAGATAGATATATTTTTTTCTCTCTACACATACACACACACACACACACACACACAAACTGTAAAGTGTTAAATTCGGCATTATTTTTTAAGCTTTTGTGATAAAATGTACTCATCTGCCAAGATAATTTAGAGGGAGATCATACCATATATTTGTCTCAGTCTATTATTTTTTCCCAAATTGGCTCTGAATATTTAAATATGTGAAGCAAAATCACAGAATTCTGGAGACTTAGTGTATAAGATTTTACCTTATCTAAGCCAAGTCATTCATTTTGCAAAGGAGAAACTGAGCAACCCTTAGCCCCAAAATGAATTGCTGTACGTAAAACATAAAAGTAAATACAAGGGTATATAATGACTTTCTCTTACCATGGATTGTTCAGATGTTCTGGCCTCTGGTACACTCCATGACGTGGTTTATTCTTCTAATTTTTTTAGTTTTGGCTTAATTTCTTTATGCATATGAAACTATAAAATATCTGATATGCTTTTAATTTACAGACACAAAGTGTCAATTTAACAGAAACAAAAATTATTAAAATTTATCACATAATTAATAACATATTATCAGCATACTTGGAAATGATAGCTTTTTTATTTCTTTATACAATTGTTTTAGACTTAATAATTTGGAAAAACATTTTGAGAGAGAACTCGGATTCTCTCGACATTAAAAGCCTATCCTAGTGACCAACTCATAAATAATGTCACTTTCCAAAGTAAAATTTGGTTTTTATCTTCACTTGAATGGGTGATGTACATTTTATCTAAATTATTGTCCAACCATTTGAACTTACCTGTAGAAAATTAGAGATTGGAAGCATAGTCCTGAAAACCAGAAGCTATTTGCTTTGCTTTGACAATTTGAATATATCTAATTTTCTCCTATTTCTACATTTTGAATCTATGTCTATAAGGCAAAGACTGCAACCAATATAAATGCCATAGCGAAAGCTAACTTGTCTGACTAGGTCATTCTATTATGCTGTCATTATGCCTAGAATATATTATAGTAGGTACTTATCTTTTTTATTGTTTTTAATTATTATGGGTACATAACAGTTGTATATCTTTATAGGGTACATGTGATGTTTTGATACATACAATGTGAATTAATCAAATCACAGTAATGGGGGTATCCATCACCTCAGGCATTTAAAATTTCTTTGTGTTAAAAACATTCAAATTCCAGTCTTTTAGTTATTTTAAAGTATACCCTAACTTATTGTTGATTATAGTCAATTTGTAGTGCCATCAAATATTGTTCATTCTATCTAACTATATTTTTGTGCCTATTAACCATCTTCACTTTATCCCCTTCTCTTCACTACCCTTCCAACCTTCTGGTAACCATCATTCTACTCTGTCTCCATGAGATCAATTATTTTTAATCTTTAGCTCTCACTGATGAGTGAGAACACGTGAGATTTGTCTTTCTGTGCTTGGCTTATTTCACTTAACATTATCTTCTCCAGTTCCATCCATGTTATTGCAAATGGCAGGATTTCATTCTTTTTTGTGGCTATATAATATTGCATTGTGTATATGTATCACAATTTCTTTATCCATTTATCCATTGATGGACATTTTGGTTGATTCCACATTTTGGCTATTGTGAATAGGGCTGCAATAGGTACTTTTCTTTTTAAATGAATGAATGAATAACTGCACTTGCTTATATAAACAATGTGTACAGAAACAAAATCTGTCATTTTTTATGTCCTGTTTCCCAAAGATGACTTCCTACAGCATTTATGTATTAACCATTCTCTTTTCTGCTTGTTAGAATTTTTGTGATCTTAAAATTCAATTAGGATTTTTTTAGTTTTATCAGTTCTAAGCTAGCAGTTTTTTTCTCTTTGTCTTACTAATGTTGGCATGAATTTCTGTGTATAATGCATTCTTTCTTTAAAAGCTCCATTGACAAAGACTCTTATATTGCTTCATTACCCACAAGTTATTTTGGTAATAAGATGTTTTAAATTATTCTTTAGTGCCATTGTACTGGTGACCCTTATAAGTTTGTAAACAAATACATTTGTTTTCTATATGTTTATGCTTTGCCTTCTAAACAGAGCGAAAATGAACCTAGAATCTTTATCGTATTCTCAACAGGCTTTGATGATACAATTAAAATACAAAGTAACCAGAAGTTAAATTATCAATAAGAGTCATTTATTTTGCATTTTTATTTTAAAGAATACTTAAGAGAATTGTGATGAATTAGCAATGACAAACTACTTCTTGCAGGCTGATTTTGTGTGGAGAGTTTAATTAAACATTGCAGCTGTTTATCTCTATGGTGATTAAATTTTCATATGTAAATTACATGTATTAAGATCAAGATACTTATGTAAATGTCATTTGCCTTAATGTTTTGTGTTACCGTTATTAACATCTAACCATCAGTTTATAATCTTCTTGTATTGCATCTATTGGCATGTGATACGTTGTTAAGACAAGTAGATTTAGAGCCTAAGAACAAATAAATTTATTTTGTATTTTTATCTATAACCCAATGTTTATCATGTAATCTAAATATATTAGAGAAAAGTAACATCTAAAGCATTTAGGATGAACAGCTGTCTCCTCCAAATTCCATTCTGTAAAGAACACTTTCTATATTCCACCTAAATGTATATAAACAGATTATTAAGAAAAAATACCAACCAACAAAAACAATAATTATGTTTTCAAAAAATGTAGAATGTGTAGACAAGAGCAACAGATACAGCATAGCATATACTTTTGAAGTTTTGAGGTAGGTATTATCAATATAGCACTTTAGAAAGAAATCACTTCATATTATCTCCACGTAAACAAACTCCTGAGCTTTTGCTTTTCAGATTAGCTTTTCATTCCCTGGACAAAGGGAAGAGAATATTTAAAGCAAGGTTGTTGAAGAAACCTTCAAATAGCAATGACAGTCCTCATATTGCTCAACGTAGCTCCCATATCTAAATCAACATACACTTTAAACCAGAAGAAATCTGGTCTTTAAGTGAAATAAAACGGGGTAGCCTACTAAATAGAAGTAATTCAAAATGTCATTCTCAATTAAAAAAATCTTTGCATATATTAGAGATGGGCATGAATTTTAGAATGTGCCACCTTTGTAACAATATTTGTGTTAAGTTTTTATTTATTATCCACATTTAGATTCTCCCTACCATAGTGTATTAAGTTCTATTATCATTATATGAATTATAAATAATACTCCATTCTGTATGGCTCCAACAAGATTCTTCTTAATAAATCAAGCTAAAAATGGAAATGATATGGTAATTTCCCCCTTTACTTGGTCAATGCCATTATTTACAGACTCTAAACAGTCTAAATACTCATCTCCTTTACCAAGACATCTCTTGTATTTGTGCATGTACCCAAATATACTTACAGTTGCATAAATTATATGACATTCTGTTAAAAGATAAACTTATGCACATTCAAATTTTAAAAAGTTTATTCAGACTGCAAGAGGGTTAGGGTTCCACTGAAGGGGTATGAGGAGAAAACTTTTATAGCACTAAGAATCAAAGAAAAGAAAATATTTGATTAAAGTGGAACAGTAGCTTATAAATCCCCAGTTAGAGATTAGTTGGCAGTTTCTGATTAGTGAAACTTAAGTTCTGTTTATCTAGGATATGATTTTTGGGTTTCAGTTCATAGAAACTTAGGGCACTAGAACCATCTCAGTCTAATGGCCTCTCAATTAATTATTTTAACAATGTTCCCCCTTTTGGTCAGCCTCTCATTCATGAAGTATTGACCAAAACTCTAGCATAACTATTACTCTCTGTCACCATCATGCTTGGTTTGTCTTTGTCTCATTGTGTAACTCATAAGTCAGGACGTCAGGCTTTTGATTTGTCATTCTAATAGTAGTGAGACCATCTGGCATACTGCTGATAGATGCAAACGTGCGTTTAAGACTCTTGAGGGAACATAGCACACCAGGAAGATTACAATGATGACTACCAAGGGGATAATACCAAGAGACTAGAGCATGCTCCTTAACCAATGTCCCCACACACCAAACAGACTAAAATCAAATAAATCAAAGAATGAAAGAGAGGGAAATTTCTATAGAAAAAAATTAAAACAATCATTAATGGCGAGAACAAACTATCAACTCAGTCTTTGAGTTGATAGGGCAGTTAGTCAAGAAGATTTCTAGATTTGAGCTCAAAGCAATTTAGATGGTGAATTGAGGATGGTAGTTGAAATCTGGTGATTTTTCTGGTTTGCAATGTGAATGACTCTAGTGAAGGACACATGCATCTCAGTGAACTCCTTGAGTGGCTAACACAGCAGCACGCATGAAGGTTGTCCTCTGACGTTTTTGTCAAGTCATCCAGTTTCAGCCTGTGGGTCTTCAGAAAAAGGGCAGCTTTTGTTATTGGTGATTCCAAGTCAAAAGAGGGGGAAGATTGTCAATGTCAGTGGAACTTGTACAAATAACTACATGGCCATAAAAATAAGAATACTCACTGATAGCTTCCAAATTCTGGAGTAATCAGATATGGAGAGAAAGTAATTATTTCAATTTTGGTTCACAAAGGTGTACTTTACCAAATTGCTATAATTTATAGATATCTTAAGAGAAAGAAAATATTTCCTCAAATCTGAAAAACAAAACATTGAGTTCAGCAATGTTTAAAAAAAGGCCACAAAAATTATAATCATCGTTGTAAGATGTTTCACTCTCATGTAATTAATTCTTATTCCTCTTGATTTTAGGTTAGCAGTTTTATGAATCTTGTTTTTCCACAATATAAAATAATTTAAAGACTTAATTAAATATGATCACATGTCACTGTGAAATAATACCAAGAGGACAATTAAAATATTTTAAAAGCAAAGAAAGTTACATAATTGGGAAAAAAATACTTAGCTCTTTCAATAATGAGAAGACTCATTTTTCTTAAGTAATCAAAATGAAGATATGGAATTTTGGTTTCCTAAGTAGATTACTTAAAAGGTAAAGAAACCCCTTTCACGATTTTTTATCAAGAACAAACCAATATGTTAAGAAACTGACATTTTAACAGAAAAGGCTAAATTCTGGTTTCCATGTACTTTTGATATTAATGCTCAATTTAAAGAAACTTAAAAAATAAATCCATACCAATCTTAGCAAATTTGACCACACATAAAATTTCTTTTCCAAGATTTCCTTTCCTTCTACAAGTTTCTTATATTCATTCAGATTTTGTCTTATACTTTTTCTCTTTCTAATTTCTAGTTGTGAAACAACTAGTCATTCTACTTTAAGATTAAAATTACTCTTTTCCCTTAACAAAACAAAACAAACAAAAAGACATCCTCATTCCTTATAGCTTTTCTTACCAAAAGTCGCTTACTTTCTTTGCATACAAATGTGTTTCCCTTATTACTTTTAGTTTTAATTAACATACATTAATTAAAATTGTTGAACCTTAGTAATTTTAATTTCTAGTGAAAACTAGCAAATAGCTGTCTGTCACATTAGAATTCTATAAACTGGCATATTTATGAATGTATAATTTCTTAATTTTTAGAAGCATATGCTTCCTCATAGTATAATTTTTAAATGTGGCACAGCACGTGTATGCTAACAGATTCAAATATCTTTAGTTCTTCTGTAACAAGAAACCAAAACCAGATAAGCTTAAACTTATGTTCAATAATTAATATTTAAGTATTTTATCTTATTTGAAAATGATCAAATATTCAATGAATATCCATAATTTAACTTAACAAAAGTCCAAGGGTGTAAGTTACCAAAGAGATTTGGGAAGCTATTTTTAAGTAGACATATAAAATATAATTATGTTTGAAAAGTTCATTTATAAATTTTTCTCCTTCTTACATATATTTAAATCATTTGTTCTTAACAATTATTTTTGGATTACTCATGAAAATTTTATGATATATTAGTCAAAGGAAGCCATTATCTCATGTTATTTTCCTATTAACCATTTTTATAACACATGCATGATAGACAGTCATCAGGAAAGCAAGAATCCTTTAAAAAGTTAAATACATAGGGGTTTTTTGTTGTCATTTTATTGTAATGTTTGATATACATGAAGTAATGGATTCAGCATTTTCACATTTCTTCTTAGGTTGAACTCATAGTTACAATTTTAAGCATGTACCTTGAGATAACATAAACTTACTTGAATAGTAAACCCAGGTAGACTAAAAGTTGTGTGTCTACATTATATTTAATGTTAGCAACTCTGAAGAGGTGTATTTTAGTTAAACCTAAACTAACTTTTATTTACCAAAGATTATCACACATAATGTGAACTTAAAAACGTTTGAGTTAGTTTCTATATTTCTGAGAATTATGGGAATATTCAATTTATATTTTTATCGAAAGTTCAGTAATTGTCCCCAAGGCCAAATCAGTGAGAATGAAGAAAAGGATACGTGATTTGAGGAAAAGGAAAGAAAAGTTTATTAATTTGCCAGAAAATGAAAAGGGTAGTGGACTAGAGTCTCAAAGATTACCATCCTGCCTTTAAGCAGAATTGCAGGGGTTTTTTAAAGGGGGTTTTTCAGCACTTGGGCTCAGGTTTACATCACCTGTGTTACATGTTGTGGCTTTGGGCTATTTTTGCTTAACTATAATTGGTGATTTGGGTGGACTTTATCTCTGGTGATGATGATCTCATGTCCCTTATCTGGCCAATTCTGTTGAGCCATCTCCTGTGGTTTAAGATATTAGAAAACAAATGGCAAAGAACATTTTTCTGCCCTGTTGATTACTGGCCTTGGGCAGGAATGTAGGTTTTAATTTCCAAAAAGGGCAG
Organism: Cheirogaleus medius; assembly: GCA_008086735.1. Lineage (NCBI taxonomy): Eukaryota > Metazoa > Chordata > Mammalia > Primates > Cheirogaleidae > Cheirogaleus > Cheirogaleus medius. The sequence goes on along the minus strand of VBSM01003200.1, from coordinate 2,588,906 downwards.
AGAGATATAAAGAGACAAATATTAAAATATTTCATTGCCCTTTTTCAAACCTTTACCCCTGTTACAATGTAAGCACTTATTTTTCTTTACTATGTAAAATAAGCCAAGTAAATAGAACTCTTTTGCAAATTAATTTTGGAAATATCGTCCAGAGGTAGAAAAATATCATATATGCATATACACATATAAACATATACACAGAAAAATATCTCATAGCTTTCATTCTAAAGTTTATCTATGTGTCAGGCACAGTAAAACAAAATTCACTAGTTTATTAAATAATTTTGGATCTGAACTGTGGTTTTGGCTGATGGAACAAGTCAAAATCATCCAATCGGATGGTTAAAACTAATATTTGTGGAAATGGCTTTTAAGATTTGTTAACATCTTGTTCAATTTCCAAATAACTCTCTTTTTCTGATGATGCATGTCCATAAAATTTGTATATCAAAGCGATGACCCTCAGATCCTAGATGAGACACGGTAGAAAATATATATCTCAGAAGCACAAAATGTAGACTTCAGGCCTAAATACCACCATTTGTTCCTCTAGAAAAGGGTGTGGGTAAAAGTCCAGTCAATTAAGACAAGATGGCCAGGAAAAGCAACTTAAACAAAGGTAAAATTGTGATGAAAATTTAAGTCAATGCCTTCTTCATTCTCTATTGACTTATTCATCCTTCTTTTCCTGTTGCAGAGAGGGCAATAAACTTATCAATGGAGATTTCATTTAGAAATGTAAGTTTCTCTTACAAAAGGGTCTCAAAACAACCAGCTCAAAATAATCTTTATGCTAGAGAGGTATGTTTTGGGGACTAAATCTGTTAGATCAGTAGCTTCCCAACCCAACTATTGTTTTTAACTACACTACTGAGTTTAGGGAGGAGCTAATTGATGAATAGGGCCAGCATTTGCTGTGCCTAGTATTAGCTATTTTTCTAGCCCTTTGTTGTCCATCCCTAAAAGATTGAGTGGCTGGATTTTTGATATCTTTTTCATGTACCTTCCATTTAGCTTCAACCATCTGCTTATGGGCTTTGCTAGGTTCCAATAGCATGTGAATAAACTGGTAAAGATTAGGGAGTCCTGGATCATGTGCTCTCTTGAAATTCTAAATTCCTCAGTAAATTTCCAGGATTTTCCCTTTGGGAAAGGGAAATCTTTTACTGTTTTCCTGGGCTCAGATTTTGATCAAGGTATAAAGGTGTTTGAAGAAAGTAAGCCTGTTAATCTGAGAACCTAAATTTATACAACATTTTTATAACTTTCCTTTTATTTATGTGGAGAAAAGATAACTGAGCATAAAGGTTACATTCAGAGTAATTTGTATAGAGGACGGAGCTGTCGAAATTAAGTCAGTCAACATATGTTTATTTTTCGTGCATCATCCATTAGTTAAAACTTTTATTTGCCTTTTATAAGGAGTCTTTTGGCAAGACAATTTTTTATTTTGTCAGTCTTTTAGAAGCCTCTACATGCCAATCAAAAATAAATCCCTTGTGTCTGAGGCGTTTGAGATTCTTTTTTTTTTCAATATGCCATAAATGAACAATTTTTTATAAGTTAAGCTTTCACATGGTATCCTCTATAATGGTTTAATATATTGTATTTAGTAAGGTACACCAATTTCTCTAGAAAACTACAGGTTCTGAGTCTTTAATTTTTATACGTAAAATTAGCTGGAGTTCCAGATGGAAGAGTTCTAGACTCCTTGGATTCCGATGAACCCATGATTTCCTGTCTTCTTGAAACCTTACCTACATGAAGCCTCTTCATGTACCCAGTCCAGTTTCTGTCAGACCCAGTACAACAGGACCTAGCAAGGATCAAAAAATGAAACTCAAATAGAGTCAGAGAGCTCAGGACACAAGTTATGGAGATTATATCCTAGCAGGGACTTACTGAACAACCTCTAGACTCAGTGAAGAAGCGGTAAGCACAATGGGCTTAGCGGCCCCTGCACATGGTCACCTGCTACTCTGGAGCTTATCCTCTGTGCTCTCCTCTAGACCCCACTTCTGACAGCAAAAGTGTTAAAAGACAAACTTGGGCACATTAAAATTTTAGAGAGTTTATATAAGCACACAATAATTCATAAATTAGGCAACTCCAGACCACAAGCAGTTCAGGGCTTCACACAAAAGGGGTGTGAGGGGAATAGTTTTATAAAAATGCACATGGAAGCAAGGCAAAAAACAAATATTTGTTTGGTTAAAGTTTGGGAATACTTCATTGGCTGCCTCTAATTGTCAAAGCCTAAGTTTCATTTTGCCTAGGCTATGACCATTTACTCTGAATTGGGTTTTGGTTTGCTTATGTAGGAACTCAGGGTGCTAGAGTCATCTTGGTCTAATGGCCTCTCAGTTACTTATTTTAACAACACGTTTGCCATGTTGTATGTTACATATTGCTGAAGCTTTATTTCTTTTCACATCCCATGATATTGTTTCGTACATGCACACTGAGTGTGCACTTTACATGTTTGAGACTAACAGATTAGCATGTAAGTAGTCTCAGGTCCTGTTAGAACTGTTAGCATTTTCCTACTTCCTGACTTAATGAACCCTTGCATCTATATTGCAGACACATTTTATTTAGAGATTACAAGAAGATAGGGACAAGAAGAGGAAGTGACAGTTTGGATGGATCTATATTGGTACATTCTCCTATTTATAAAAGTCAGCATTACAGTGTAACAGTAACTTATTAATAACTTCTCTAGTTAGAGTCTCATGTCTCTGACCTAGAAGTCTCTTGTATTTTGCCAGCATCCATGAAATCATAGCAAACTAATTAGATAATGCCTGTCTAATAGATGGGGTCAAATTTTTATAATTTTCCATATGTTCAACCAATTTTTCCTGTGCTGTTTATTTAAAAGTTAATTTTGTATTACTACCCTATCATATGTCCTGTTTCCTCATATAAGTAGAACTCTTTAATCACAAAATTATTTTTTTCTAGTTCTATGATCATAGAAATAGCATTATAAGCCCTTTAACCTTAATATTTAGTAAGGCAAACATTTGGAATTATGATTGGTGTTATTTCGATTTTATAAATAAAATTTGGGATGAATTACTATCTTTCTTAATTTATATTTTTTTAATATATCAAATTAAGGCTACAAATTTCTAACTATCTCTTTAGTTTTTTCTCTAAAGTTTTTATATGTTGATTTCATTGTTTAGTTTTAAATATGGTTTAATTACAATTATGATTTTTTTGCTAAACCATCAATTATTTGAAAATGTATTCTTAGACTTCTAAACTGAGGGCTTGGTGATTAATTTATTAAGTAAATTTTAAGATAGCATGGTCTGCATGATATTGAGCATTTGTCGTTATTTTAAAATTGCTTTTCTATTCACACACTTAGGTCACATTTTTGGTGCTCTTCCTTACTGAATTCTCCTGTATCATTTCCCTTGAGGCTATAGTACATTTCCAGTGATATGTTCTGTCAACTTTTATTTATTTGAAACCATCTTTATTCTATTCTCATGTCTAAGAAATATTATAACCTGATTTAAAAAGACAATAATTAACAGGTGTGTGTGTGTTTGTGTGTGTGTGTGTGTGTGTTTCGCCTGCCTTTAATTAAAGATATCTTCTGGCCACCGTTCTTTCTTATGAGAAGTCTGTGGTCATTCTTGTCCCTGTTTACATGTATGTAATTCATCCTTTATTTTTGCGATGTTTAAAAGATTTTCTTTCTATGTTTGTGTTTTAGCAGTTTGACTATTATGTGTCTAAATATAGTTTGTTTATTTACTTATCTTTTTTATTTACCCTCCATGAGATTTGCTGTGCTGCCTGTATATGTGAAATGGTCTTTCATCAGTTTTATGGAGATTTTGGCTATTTGTTTTTTTCAAATGCTTTTTCTACCCTAATCTCACCCTCTTTTCCCTGAACTCTGACCTCTGTCTCCTTCACTCTGCAGAATTTCCGTGCTTTGCTGAGACAACGGCTTCCCTGGAGATTGAGAAGGTTTCCCTAGGCACAGAGCTAGATGATCTCGAGGTTTATGTCTCTTGTAAGTTTCCTGTTTCTCAGGGATGGCAGGCTCCTCTGCCTGTCAGCTGCTGCTGGAAAACAGTTAACTAGTTTTCTTATATATTTTGGGCAGTTTTAGAGGTTTGTTTCATTTTCTTTTTATGGTGGGAGGTTTAGTCCTTAACCATTTACTACATCACAGAGAAATACATTTTGATGTCATATTCTTCAATTTCTGAACTCAAGATTCTTAACATCTCCCTTGATGATTTTAGATTTGCTTATTTATCTAAACAAGGTGGTTGGTTAAGTTTTGCTATATTTATTTTGAGGACATGTTATTACTCTGCATGCAGCTTCGGAAAATTTATATTATATTAATACATTTTTAATTTTACTTATTTTAACCCTGAAAGATTGTTTTAATTTGCTTTGATATGCATACAAGTCTATTTTTATTGGGTATGAACATAACTACTCCAGATCCTCTGTGATTAATACTCCTAGTTATAACTCTAGCAATTCCACATTTTTTAGTTTTTCTGATGACATTAATAGTCTTTGAGAAAATAGTATGATTTCAGAGAAATTGGGGATGGCTGGGACAGGGGGAAGCGGGTAGAGGAAAATGGTATGTTTAAAGGAATTAAAGAGGCAGCAGAGTATGGGGAGAGGACAGATCCTTGAGTCAGAATGCTTGGATTCAAACCTTATCTTGACCAACTCCTAACAGGTGGCTTTTGGACATCCATTTACCCTCCTCTGTCTCATTTTCCTCAACTGGCAAAAGGATAAGGTAGTATTAATACTAGTACTACAACCTCTTTTGGTTATTATAGAAATTGAAGTAATTTATCTGTAAAGCACCCTGAACAGTAGCAGGGAAATAATAAGTGCTATGTGTTTGTTAAATAAATAAATAAAAATAGAGGAGAAAAATAATAAGGAAGGAACAAGAGAACTTCAGGTTTTCCTTTTTCAAAGTGAATACAGTTAGATTTTATATCTCCCATTTGAGAATATCTCATTTTCACAAGTAAATTTAATCTGGCCACACTTTTTGTGATTAATTATATATTTAAATTTCTTTCTATAATTTTATTTTTATTTCCCATTGGTCATATTTTTTTCTGAAATGCTTTTCCTCATTCTTTCTTATCTTCTATTGAATTGAATACAATTTCTTTATGCCCTTTTTTAACCTATTAATTTAGAGGTTATCCATTATACTTTTAGGTTTTTAGTGGATATTTTAGCAGACAACTCTCCATGAGTCATTTGCAATTCTGCATGTCTTACAAATAAAGGCGCTGGCTGCCTTTGTTCCAGACTATCTTTTAAAGGATGTGTGTATTGCAGTCAGACTCTGAAGGCAGAGTGCCTCCCTCTGGAACAAGAGGCAGGCTTGTTTCCTCTCCACTAAAATAAAGAGTGTGTCTCTTTCAGGAGCAAAAGTCAGACAAGTTTCCCATCTACTATAAAATATTCAGGTTCCCTAAGCTCAAAGTTCCTCAGGACTGACAAAAACACTCTGCCTGTGCAGCACCGATCTGGACCCCTCCATATCACCGTCTTAGGACTTGAGAGTGGAGTTGAACGGACATAAACATAAAGCTCATGCTGCTTGCTGTGCCCTAAGTTAAAAATAAGTCCTTTCCCTCTCACCCAGGACTCTCATGTCTTCTGTTAGCATCCGTGAAACTGAATCTGGCAGGTCAGGATCAGGGTGGAGCAAATTAGGTGAATCATGCAAGTGCAGCATCAGATAGTGTATTTAAAATTTTGATATTTTGTTCATTCTAGAGTTTTTGCATGGATTTTTTCCCTTTTAAAATATTGCTTTAAAACATTACTCATCATGATTATTCAGTTTTTTGGCATGTTCTTAAATTTGTGCCTGAAGTAAGTGCTACACTCCTTCATTGTATTTCCAGCCCTGTTTCCTGAGTCAGGAAACTCCAGAGCAGAAGCAAGCACTGTAAGCAATAAGGATATAAAGATTTGGGTGAATAAAAAATATTAGAAAGTAGCACAATTTTAGCTGGGAGCAGCCACCTGGCCATGCAGCATCAACAGTAAATGTGCCTTGGTTGCTGGTAGGGAGCTAATTTCTACCTTGCAGCACCTCCCCTTTTGACTTCAGCTGTTTTAAGGAGACAGATATCCTGTGCCCCAAAACGAACAAAGGTTATACCACACATATATGTGTATACTGGGGAATTATGAGGAAGAAAAGGAACTCAAACTTTTGTAGCTCCTTTGGATATAAATTCTCATCTTATATCCAGTTAACATCTTATCCAGTCCATGGGGTAGTGGGTACCTAGAATCAGCTAATAAGGTTTGGTAAGAGTTCACACAGGGAAAGGAAGCTAATGTAACCTAGTGCATGAGAACTTTGTGTCTGTAACTGCTAAATATACAACTGCTGTTGACATTTTATTAATACATGCCTGTTCTGTACATGCTCACAAGTGACAGAAAGGATTATCCTGATTGGCAAGAGCCACATGTAGGTTAGTGCTTTGAGCCACAAATCTCAGTCACTGATGACTTTGCCAATTAGAGCCCCTGGCAAAGAAAGGTAGTTTAAACTCAGAGGCAACACTCTGGTTTTGGACTCATTATCTCCCTGATGTAACTCAGCTACTGGCTTGCCACTGAGCTCTTGTGGAAACTGAATGTCTGATCCATGGAGGCCTGTGATTCTCTTGCCTGATTTCCCCTTTTGGGTTGTTTAACTTGGACTCGACAACTAACAAGACAGGAATGATCCAGCTAGTCTTGCTTGTCAAGTGGAAATGGTATATTCCAGAACACAGCCAGCCTGGCCCCCATCATTATCTTGGCTTTACATGAAGAAGTAGCAGCTATCCCTTTAGAAGAAGCTTTATGCTCTACTCTATCTGAAGCAAAGCTGCTGATTCAATAAGACCCTTGCTTCACAGAGGTTCCCCTAAATGCTCATGTTTAATTTACATTAATGATTTAGTCGAGCTGAAATGCTATGGTGTCAACTGGGCTGCTGCGGCTATTCAACTTCATCGCCAGCAATACAGAATGGAAAGCAGATGTGCCTGTTCCCAGTGGTCAGAACTCAAAGCTGTGCTCATATCTCTGTTTTTCACTTGATGAAAACTTTTTCACATTTTTACTGACTCTTGGGTTTTTGCCAATGCCCTAGCTTTTTGGTCAGCCACTTGGGAAACTATAGACTGGCAGATTAAAGAAACTCCTTTTTGAGGCCACCAACTGTGTGAGAAAATCACAGTTGATGATCAGACTCTCTGGGTCACTTGTATAGATGCCTGTTCTCTAATAAGACCTATGAGAATTGAGCTGTTGATTGATTCTGTTTCATCTAGATATCACTACCATTGCTGCCAGAACCCATTATTGTTCCAGACAGGGTACCACATCCACAATCATAGGGCACAGAGCAAAGGATTCTATATTTCTGATGCAGAGTCTATCAGTACATGCCAGTTTTGTGACTCCTACTAAAAGTTGACATTTTTCATTGTAATTAGGGAAGTGATATTGCATATTTACCCTGTGTGGGGTTTTATCCTCACCTGCTTCTGGTAGATAAACTACATCACACTTTTAACTCACCACTGTTGACATTTTTTTCAGGTTATGATGTTCATGTTCCAGTTCAGTCAGTTGACTCTGGCTAAACCTGAAACTAAATTTGGTTACACATTCAGCTTTCCAGACCAATATCAGACAAATAGTACAAATTAGATTATTGATACCCCACCACCACCAAAAAAAATAAAATATTGGTCTCAATCATTGACAGTGAACTTTGAATGCCTAAGGCCTACTAGCTGGCAGGGAAGCTATATTAGAGTCACCATCAACCTGTGCCCCCTAACTTATATAGTTTTCACACTGTGGGGTTCAAACATTACAAGCAACATCACGTGCAAACCTGTGACTGTATTGCTTTTGCAGAAGCCGAGCACTGAATTGCTTCCATCCTGAAAACATAGCCACTTGCATCTTAGGAGTGGTTAGAGAAATTTTCAAGTGTTTAAGAAAACACCCGAGTATATCTTGTAGCCGTCAAATGACAGAAGAGAGGTCTCCATAATGAGGCTACCCTTCTAATAGAACTTTCCATTGGGATAACTGACTCAGTATTTGTGCTCACTCTCAGGGCAGTTATTGTTATGATAGAAGTCATCCAATTAGAAAATGTAGTATAGACTTTGTCACTGACTTTAGTTTAAGGGACCTAGGACATCACTTTGGCTTTGGGAGTCTTTCAGGATAGATTCTATTTATTAGCCAAGATTGTTGTGGATGGTAGAATAACCCTAAACTTCTTTCTTATGGGCTGAGTTCAAGTCTGTGCAGTCAGTAATACATCTGCTGGATTAATGCCTCCAGCTGAATGGAAATGTCTACAGAGAAATTTAAGGAGAAAGACATCTCGATTTCTAGTGTAGACCCAGATAGGTTAAGAGATTTTTCCAGCTGTTTGTCAGCATGGTCAGGTTAATGCTGCAAGTGGAGCTTATCATACTGCTTGATAGTAAATATATTAAATGCTGCGAGAGACAAATTGAGTAAATTTTGCCCACCCGTTGTCAGATTAACCAGAGTAACAAATGCTGTGGTGTTTTGCAGGTAAAATATTTTAATATGTAGGCACAAGGAGTTGATATTGCTAGAAGACAATTTTCTTGAGTTCTCTTGCATTCCTGTATATCTTGTAAATGGAGATACCATCTTTCTTTGCTTTGGACAATCCTTTCAATGATGTTGGTAGAGCAAGTAAGCTTAGAAGATAGAGATAGTGTCTTCCTCTGGAGCATAAGACAAATTGCTTAAAGCATTGGAATATAGATATTGCATTTCCTTTGACCAATGAGTAGATGTATTCACTGTCTAGTCTCCAAAGCAAAGGTCAGGTTAAGTTTATAGCTTATTATAAAATAATCAGCTTCCCTAAGCTTAGGGTTCCTCTTTTATAATGTAATGTACTATATTTGCAGGTGTCACCTGGTCTTCTTTGTGTTACCCACTGAGACTTGAGTCTCAGGAAGCCATGAAAGATATTGCTATTACCTTGGCTACTGCTATTGCTGTCAGTAACAAAGAGCCTCCAGACTCTGACCTAGGAGTTCCATGTCTTCTGCCAGCATCAATTAAATTTCAGCAAGCTAAGTTGTTAGCTTGAAAGTGTAGTAAAATTTTAAACCCTTTGCAATCTTTCAAAGTCATCCTCAGAGTAACTATTAACACATATACTAATGATATACTAAAAAAACCAAAAGATAGACTAAAACAATTAAAAACTATTTTAAAAGAAGGCAGCCAAGAAGAAAAGAAAAATAAAGAAACGAAGCAAAGGCAATAAACAAAAACAAATAATAAATGCTAGACCTAAATCCAACAATATTTAAAGTCATATTAAAAGTTAATTTACAAAATACTCCACTTTGAAGGCCAAGAATGTAAGAATCAATAAAAAGAGAAATCCAATGATACACTGAATGTAAGAGTGTGTTTTGGCTTTTCATGCCCTATTCACTTTCATATCAATTTTAAGATCATTTGCCAAATTCAATAAATATAAAATTTTATTAGGATTTTATCATTATTCCATTGTTTCATAGGTGGTGCTATTTTTATGATAGTGAATCTTCCCAACCATAATTGGTATTCTCTATATTTATTTTTATATTTTTTCATATTTTTAAATAAAATATTATAACCTGCTCTATAAAAATCTTACACTGTTCATTAAGTTTATTATTTGCTATTGTATTATTTTGGCTAAAGATATAAATGATATTTTTCTGGGAAGATTCAGTTTCTAATAATTTTTCTGGTCTGTAGAAGTATAACTTTCTGATATATATGAATTTATTTTAAATTTCAGAATATGGTGGGAGTACAAATGTTTAGGTTACATATATTGCCTTTGCCCCACCAGTATATGAGTGTTTTTAAACAGTTTTTCAATTATTTTAATTTTTTCAATTTTTTAATAGAATATCTTGGATTTCCTATTTAGACATTTATATCATCTACAAACAATGACAATGTAATTCCTTCCTTTTCAAGTCTCATACCTTCTGTTATTTTTTCTTCTTTTACTCAACTGACTATTAAGCCTCCAATATAACTGCAATAACTACAATTTTAAGCATTCTTCTTTTATTCCTTCCTGTATTATGACTGATTCTTCTTTTTAGTCATAAAAATGTATAAATAGATGTATAAAATGTATTATAGAAATTTGGTATAGAACTTTGTCAAGAAAAGGGGTTTTCTGCTTATCTCTAGAATATTAAGCATTTTTGAAAAATTATGCATTTATGTTGAATTGCATCAATTAAGTGTTTCTGATTTACAGAATAATAAATATTTTCTCCATTAATGTTTTAAGTGTTGTGTGTTACTTTTAGAGATATTTCTATGTTGAAACATCTTTATTTTCCTGAGGAAAAAAATCATATTTTATCGTAGTGTATTTTTACATCTTGCTGGATTTAGTTTTCTAGTATTTTATTTAATTTTTTGTCTCTATATTCATAAATTATGTTAGCCTATGATTTTATTCTCGTATTGGTATTAAGACTATACCCTCATATAATTGTTTTGAGTAATTTCTTTTTCTTTGTATTGTCATGAAAGTTGACATAAAGGAATTTGTTTCCTGAAGTCTTAGTGATATTTAACTTTGAAATTCCCTAGGTCTAGTGTTTTAATGTGTGTCCAAGGGTGTTAGAATGTAGATTACAGTCTACTGATTATGATTCTTTTATTGATAAATATGCATTCACACTTTTAGTTGTCTTGGGATCGTGTTTTACTAAATTATACTTTTTCCTCAAAATTTTTATTTTTATTTGGTCTGAGGTTTCAAATATTTTTCAGAAATATTTTCAATGTATTTAGTCTAAATGTTTAAATATTATCAAATTATGTATAATATTCTATTCTGATTATAGAAACTCTGCCATACTTATATTTATGTCTTATATTAAATTCCTTATCTATTTATATATACTTCCTTTTTTATAAAATCCATTTTGGTAGAAGTATCTCTGTTTTATTAGCATTTTCAAACAAATTTCAGTATGCCATATTTTTCTTTCTTTATTTATTTTTTCTTTTTTGAGACAGGGTCTCACTCTGTTGCCAGGGCTAGAGTGCAGTGGCATCATTATACCTCACTGCAACCTCAAACTTCTGGGCTTAAGCGATTTTCCTGCCTCAGCCTCCTGAGTAACTGGGACTACAGGCACATACCACTGTGCCTGGATAATTTATTTTTATTTTTGAAGAGATGGGGCCTTGCTGTGTTGCTCAGGCTGGTCTCAAACTCTTGGCTGCAAGCAGTCCTCCCACTTGGGCCTCCCAAAGTGCTAGGATTATAGGATTATAGGTATGAGCCATTGTACCTGGTCTCTTTTTTTAATATGATAAAAATTATATATGTATTTTCTTAATTTTTATTATTTCCTGCTTGACTTTTTTTGAGTGTGAAATATCTTTTCATTTGTTTAATAAACTTTTTAAAAGGTTATAGAATATAGTTTTAGAATTTTTGAAATACCATAAAATAATATGGAGAACGTAATACTTAGTTTCCTCTCTTGTTAATATACAATGAATGGTACATTTGTCACAACTAAAGAATCAATTGTGATGGAGTATAATTAACTGAAGTACATACTTTATCTAGATGCCCTTAGTTTGTACCTAATGTCTTTGTTTTGTTCCGGAGTCCCATTCAAGATATCACATATCATTTAGTCATCATGTCTCGTTCCTCTCTACTGCTACAGTTATTCAGTTTCAATTTGTGTCTTAGTCTGGTCAGGCTGCTATAACAAAATACTACAGACTTGGTGGCTTAAACAACAGACATTTATTTCTCACACTTCTGGAGACTGGGAAGTCTTTGAATTTGAAAAGTCCAAACAGGGAATGTGAAACCTTGTTAACATAAATTTCTGAACATGTGAAGTTTAAAGGAAAGTTTTCAAAGGGAGGAAGATGGTTAATGTTGTATATCATGGTATAGGAAATTGGTAGAGATATTCATGGTTTTAATGCCTTTTATAAAATAATTTAATTAATATTGTTCTTACAATAATCAAATTAGAAACTTGAAAAAGCATATGAAATGATAATTCTTAGTTAATCAGTTTCACAAATGATTGATCTACCTCTGATGAGTCTGGTCTTCACAATCTTAGTCTACTAGTAGTAATATCTTCAAAGTGCCAAAGAAATAAATTATCAGTTCTAGATTCTATTTTTAGGCAAACTATCAAGAGTAAGGATGCTGGCCATTATGGAGTACCTGGTATTGGACTTAACTCCCTGCTTGCCTGCCGTCACCATTACAAAATAAGTAAAAACTTTACAAAATATATAAAACATCTGAGTTTGTGCATCAAAAAGCAACCAATGCAGTGCTACACTCTCTGAACAAAAGAAGTTTTCTCCATGAAGATATTTTAGAAATTAATCTGCAAGAAAAAAGAGCCCGTGTAGAAAGTGGTAGTTTCACTGAGTGTGAGAACAAAGATCAGGGGCCAAGATACCCAAAGGGCTGTTTGTCTAACAATCCCACTCTAGTCCTTAGTCAACTCCTAAAGTACTCACACATAGGGGGAGACTCTGGAAAGCCTAACATATAGATTAATGAAGACGAACGGCTGAAGGGATGAGCAGAGATTTCAGATACACACAGTACTGAGTAGACATCGAGATTCACTTCTTGCCAGAGTAGAAAGTTTTTGGAGAATAGTTCAAGTTTTCAACTGAAATCTTGCACAGGCCAAGACCTTAAAGTAAGACCACATTCTAAGGACGCTGGCAAATTTGAAGAACTCTTATGCTAAGGCTAAAATCAAGCTAGTCAAACTAATCAAGCTAAAATCAAGATAGGCTAAAATCAAGCCCACAAAATATGAAAGTCATATCCAGTCTCTTACATGTAAAGATCTTGAAAGTTGTCACCTCCATCTTCACAATAAGAAAAATATTTAAACGAGGTAAAAATCAACACCTGTCCTTAGATCCACTAGACAACTGAGGGCAAACAAATGCCCTGAAAACTGGAGAGAAAGGCAGATACAGAAAATCACAGTTTACCATGAGCAGAAGTCACTGGAGCAGTGAGATTACACAACACACTTCTAAACAACACATTGATCAAAGAAGTCTGAAAATAATGTGAAAAATATTTACTAAACGAGTATGAAAATATGACATCAAAATTTGTAGGATGCAATAAAAGAAATACTTAAAGAGAATTATAGCATTGAATGATTGTTTTAGAAAAGAAGAAAGATCTAAAATCAATCCTTTAAGCTTTTGCTTTAGGAAACTAGAGAAAGAAATATTATTAATCTGAAGGTAGTAGAAGAAAATAAATAATAACAATTAGTGCAGAAATTAATGAAATTGAAGAGAAAAAACTGAGAAAAATCAATGAAACCAAAGGTAATTCTTTAAAAAGTTCAATAAAATTATGAAAATCTGGCCAAGATAAGTAAAGAAAATGGAAAGAAGACACAAATTACTAATAAATTAAAATAGGGACCAACACTACTGATGCATGAAAATTAAAATGGCAATAAGGAAATATTATTAATACTCTATGCTCACAAATTTGATAACTTAATTGAAATAGACTGATTCTTGCAAGACTCAATCTACCAAAATTCAGAAAAGAAGAAATGTATTATCTAAATAGGCCTATATGTATTAAAGAAATTGAATTAATAAATAATAACCTTCCAAAATAGAAAGAACCAGGACCATATGGTTTTAGTTGTGAATTCTACACAATATTTAAGAAGGAAATGATATGTCTATGTCATTAACATAGGTACAACAATATCCAACTAAATGTTAGTAAATCAAATCCTACAATGTACAAAAAAAACTTTTACAACACACCAAGCAGATATACAGATATAAGGTTGGTTAAATATTCAAAAATCAGTTAATGTAATCAATCCATCACATCAACAGGCTAAAGAAGAAAAATCATATGATTCTATTAGCGGATGCAGAAAGAGTATTTGACAAATCCAACACTACTTCATGACAAAAACTTTCAGCAAATAGAAATAGAAGGATCTCCTGAACATGATTTTTAAAAATCTACAAAATCCCACCCATAGCTAATATCATATTTAATGTTGAGAAACTAGTTATTTCCTCCATATAATCTAATAGAAGAGTGTTGCCTCTCACCACTCTTATTTGACGTCATACTGGAGTTCCCCTTTAAAGCAATAACATAAGAAAGAGGAAATAAAGAAGAAACAAATCCACACAACATAATCAATTGACCTTTTAGAAAGGAGCAAATGTAACTCAATAATGAAAGAATTGTTTTTCCTACAACGATGCTGGAACAACTGGGCATCCACGGAAAAACAAATGAATCTAAACACAGACCAGGCCGGGTGTGGTGGCTCACACCTGTAATCCTAGCACTCTGGGAGGCCAAGGCAGGCTGATCGTCTGAGCTAAGGAGTTCGAGACCAGCCTGAGCAAGAGCGAGACCCTGTCTCTATAAAAAAAAACAAAAAAAATAGAAAGAAATTAGCTGGACAACTAAAAGTATATACATAAAAAATTAGCTGGGCATGGTGGAGCATGCCTGTAGTCACAGCTACTTGGGAGGCTGAGGCAGGAGTATCACTTGAGCCCAGGAGTTTGAGGTTGCTGTGAGCTAGACTGATGCCACAGCACTCTAGCCCAGGCAACAGAGTGAGACTCTGTCTCAAAACAAAGAAACAAAAAAAACACAGACCATACATTTTTCACAAAAATTAACTGGATACTAGATCTAAATATAACATGCAAAACTATAACACTTCTATAAAATAACATAGGAGGAAAACTAAGTGACCTTCAATTTGGTGGCTACTTTTTAGATACAACATGAAAAGCACCAACAGTGAAAAAATTGGTAAATTGTACCTCATAAAATTAAAACTTTCTGCTCTATGAAAGACACTGTGAAAACAAAATAACACAAACCACAGACTGGAAGAAGATCTTTACAAAATACATACCCGATAAGGTGATTTTTATCTAAAATATACAAAGAACTTTTAAAATACAGCAAGAGAAAATAAACAACCTAATTAAACAATGGACAATGAATCTAAACAGACAACTCAACAAAGATGATATACAAATGTCAAAAGCATATGAATAGATGGTGAACATTATGGCATTAAGGAATTGCCAATTCAAACAACAATGAGATATCATACACCTAATTCGAAACACTGACAAAATCAAATGCTAGGGAAGATGTAGAGCAATAGGAATTCTCATTAATTCCTGGTGAGAATACAAAAGGGTATGGCCACTTTGAAAGACAGTTTGAAAGTTTCTTGCAAAGCTTAAGTCTTACCAAACAACCTGGTAATCATACTTTTAAATATTCACCCAAATGAGGTAAAAAACTTATTTCCACAAAAAAACTTGCACACAATGTTTATAGAAGCTTTATTCATAATTGCCAAAAACTGGAAGTAGCCAATATGCCCTTCAAAAAGTGAATGGATAAGCAAACTGTAACATACCATACAATGGAACAATATCCAGTGATTAAAAAAAACGAACTATCAAGCCACAAAACTGTGTGGAGGAAACTTAAATGCTTATTACTAAGTGAAAGAGGCCAACTGGAAAGAGTTAAGTACTGTATATATTAGCTGTATGACATTCTGGAAAAGGCCAGAAAAACCAAAGAGGCAGTAAAAAGAACAGTTGTTCCCAGGGGTTAAGTGGGAGGACTAAGTGAGGAATAGCCAACAGGTGGAGAACAGGAGTTTTTTAGGGCAGCGAAATTACTCTCTATGATAGTATAATGATGAATACATGTCACTACGTATTTTTAAAAACTCATAGAATTATAACAACACAAAGACTGAAACCTAATATAAATATGGACTTTAGTTAATAATTTATTAATATTGGTTCATTAATTGTAACAAAGGTACCACACTAATTAAAGATATTAATATTATAATATGGGAAACTGTGAATCTCTGAGCTGTGGGTTAGAGAGTAATGTGGGAACTGTCTTTATTATCTGATCAATTTTTTTGAAACCTGAAACTGCTCTAAAAATTAACTCTATTAATTTAAAAAAATGAAGATGATTTGGGTTAATTTCACTGCATTGTAGAATAACCCTGCAAGTATCTTTTGAGGAATATTTCAAGACCAAAGACCCAAATAGTGGTAATGACATATCCTACTTATGATGAAATAAAATTAGATATATAAAGAAGCATAAAAATGCAACTGATCCTTAAATGATAAGACATTGATAAAAGCAGACACAGAGAGGATTCACAAATTATCTTTTGCAAAATAGACAAATATTATTGCAATTAATATACAAAGAAAATAAAGAAAAGATAGAAGAATAAAACAATAGAGGGAATAATTTAACATAGATATAGAACCTATAGGAAAAAAATCAAAGGTTATTTTGGAACTAAAATATCTGAAATGTAAGGACTCATTGGAAAGATTGAAGAGGAAGGAGACTGTAAATAGTTGGGGATAGGATTTGGGGACTCAAGGACAGATCAGAGAGATGTGTGATACAGTCAAAAGTTTTAACATATGTGTAATATGTATGGGAAGAAGAACAGAGAAAGAAAAAAAACAATATTTAAAGAATTAGTGGTCAGTGCTTTCCCAAATTTGATGAGTTATCTACCCAAAGATTTAGTATATTCACAAAACGCCAACCAGAATAAATACACACAAATGACTTAGATATATAAGAGCTAGTTAGATAAATATTAAATATAAAGGGAATATGTTAAAGCAGCTAGAGAATAGAAACAATCATTACCTTAATATATACATTAATAAGAAGTTGGATGACTTTTCAGCAGTAACTATAGAACAGAAAAAAAATGGAATCTTCTTAATGATTAAGGAAAAAAATACAATCTGCCAACCCAGAAGCCATATGCCACAAAAATATTCTTTATAAAGAAAAGTCAAAAAAGATGTTTTCAGACACACACACACGTACATGCACACACACATGTACACACAAAATATTTCACCAGTAGGTATCACCTATGGAAGTTCTTCAGGCTGAAGAAACTTATGCCATCTGGGAGCATGGGCCTGTAGTCAGGAATTAGGAATATAAGAAATGCTATTGTTAATTTGAAATAAATACTAACTGTCTAAAACAAAAGTAAAAATAAAGTCTTATGGAATGTATAACATATATAAAACTAAATATGTATATATCAATAGTGCAATGTATCAGAGGTAAGTAATGGAGTTTAACAGTTATGAGGCTTTACACTGAGAAGTGGTAGATGTCCTGATATAAAGTAGAATGAAATAAAGTAAGAACACCTTTTTAAAATAAATCTCCAGAAATAGAAATACCATTCGACCTGGCAATAGCATTGTTGGGCATCTACCCAAA